>PVJD01008446.1:0-72386 GCA_004026545.1 Mormoops blainvillei
ACCTCCCCTGCAACCCAGGCACGTGCCCTGACAGCTAATCAAACCAGTGACCCTTTGGTTTGCAGGCCGGCACTCAGTCCACTGAGCCACACCAACCAGGGCATATTTTCCTTTTTTACACTTTTATTTTTATAGATTCCCTATAATGAACATGTTTCTTTTGTAAACAGGAAGGGTCTATTCATGTAGCAAAATTTCTTTTCTCAGAAAAATCACCATGAAAAAGTTCCATAATATTGATGGTTTCAGCTTTTTCTCCATAATTATAACATTATTAAACCAAAATTCATAAACTTAAATGTTAGGTTTTATTACATTTTCAATGTAAAATCAAATTCTAAAAGACATTTAAAAAATTATATTACTGAATGTGTGAATATCAGTTTAAAGTGAAAAATAAGTCACTCATTTGGGGTTAATAATATTAACCATTTGCATTATAATGCATCATGCCGTTGAATTATGTTTGTAAAAACTTGTGATGATTTTTTGTTTTTATGCAGGAGACCGTGTTTCGCAGAACGATTTTCCTCCGGAAATGCCCATCTCCTTGAATCTTTGTCATAACATCTGCAACCCCACGTAAGTTTTTAACTTTGGTTTTCATGGTATGTACGTATCCTGTACTGCTTTTTCTGTGAGCGTATTTCTTCCTTGTACTTGGTGCTGCAGGTTAAAGTATGAAAGCTTTTTAAGGATGTGAGGAAGTAAAATCCGATTTTACAAGTAATTCAGAAAAAAGCAGGATCCTTCTGAGTGAACACGGCTCCTGTCAGGGTGTCTCTGGTATCGCTGGCCCTTTCTGTGATGTGACCACGTTAGAAAGTCTCCCCTCCTGAAAGTGCCAACAACAAACTGTACTTATTGGAAGGATGGGCATCATCTCCCCTTTGCTGGGCCTTGAAATAAAGCTGAACGTTGTCAACCTGTCAGATACGACAAGTTTACAGTCCCTCCGGGTGATGCTCAGGGAGCATCAGACCAAATAAACCAGCACCTTTCACTGAGTGGGAGAGGAGGGTGTGCAAGAGGAGAGGGTTCCAGAATGAGAAGGCGGAATTGGTTTTCCTAAGGCATCAGCCATGTTGTGAGAGGATAGGATGGCATTAAAATAAATTGGTGAGTTGGTGAAAAAAAAAAAAATGAGCTCAGCTAGGGTATAAGGAAGGCTCTGGAAGAACAGTTTAGTTACGGGAAGACAGTGAGCTAAGGGCCCAACTTGCTACCAGCTGGTGGCAGGCAGAGAGGAGACTGTAGACGACCGTAGTGACCTAAGATCAAATTGTTGTTGTTTTTTAAAGAAAGACTTCTCTGGACCTTGGGAATTTAATATTCTTCAGCCCTTTTCCGGCTGAGTATCATTATGTCTCTAGTATCTGTTTTTCTTGGGGGAAGAATTCGTGTAAAAACTCAGCCAGACTTGGTTATATAAATTCAGTATATGTCCTTGTACAGAAACAGTCAGTGATCCTCGTTCTCTCGCTTCCCCGTAGAGGCGTCAACAGTCTCCCACAGTATGCAGACCCTCCCTGTCCCAGCCTTCCTGCCGGGCCTGCAGGTGTTGAAGAAGATAAAGGTGAGGCTCCTGTCTCTTGCTCCAGACACCGGCCAGGTGCTGGAAATTGTGGCCTGCGGGGGCTTGAGAAGACAAGCCGGTGGGGTGGGGCAGGGCCATTGGCCCAGTGTCCTCTTCTCTAAGCCGCGGCACTGGCCTTTTGTGCATTGGGAAGACACCTGCCTGCTGCACCAGCATCACCAGGAGCCCCTGGCTTTGACTTGCCCCCTCTGCATTGACACCGAGCCCGCCCCGGTAGCTGCGGCGCAGGGCCCATGGCCCCGGTATGCAGCAGGGCTACCTCTGCGTGTAGTTCACCTGCCCCAGGGGTGAGGCCCAGTTGGGGGAATACCAAGGGTGAGTGTCAAGCACCTTAGCTGCCTCCTGCTGTTCCTGCTCCCTCCTCCTCTCCCCCACCTCTCCATGCCCTACAAGTCTGCTAACTGGCCTCAACAGCCTTGGTGGCCAGCGTCGCTCCGGCACCAGGCCCGAGACCGGGAGCCCAGCCCCTCCCAGCTGGGGGATGACAGCAGCCCGGGAGCTGGGAAATGGGAGTGGGCGAGAGGGAGGCCCCACGCCCACCTGGGGCCCTCTCGTGGCGGGGGCTAACTCCGGGCCCCTCATTTTTCTCCTCCTTTTCTCTTCTCCTTCACCTCCCTTTGCCATCGTCTCCTGTTTTTTTCTGGTGCCGCCTCCTATCTAGTGAGGGTCAGGAACTGCAGCAGGATAATTCCAGTGACCTCCCTTCTCATGTGCATACGTGTTCTTGCTCGTCCAAGTCATACTGATTTAAAAGCCTTCAACATAAGGAAGCAGGTTTACTTGGAAAGTGGATACATTTTGAACTTGCTGTCAAATTACCAATGGAAATAAATCATTTGTGAGCTGGATCTAATGACAAGTCCAGGAAAATAAGTGTGTCCAGTTTTTTAGAAAAGTCAGTACTTTGCTCAGGCAAGGTTTGGGTGAGGTTTAGATGGGCACTACCTTTATCTTTCCAGGTAATAGAGCAGAGAGAGGATTTAGTTAATGGGGAAGAATAAAAACTGTGTCAGAACAGATACACCTTAACCTGTCATTCTGTCTTTGTTGTCAGTGGAGAATTACGTGGCATGTAGCGCCTTAATCCATGTGTTTGTGTCTGTGTGTCTCAGGTGCCTTTTACCTTGTTCCTGTAAACTGTGGTTGCTTTTTTACCACCTGTTACAATCCTTGCTTAGGTCCTAATGTTGCTGGAGCAATGACCCTGTTCAGTTACTCTCTGCAAAGCACTGGCTCCCCCTCGCCCTTCGGACTGTCCCTCACCTGCGTCTGTGTGCTTTTGTCCTTGCCCAGCTTCAGCCCCCCAGCCCGTGGTTACGGCACATCCTTACTTCCCGTCCCTTTATCTGCTTCATTCACCTTCCCGAAGGTGGTTTTACCCAGTGCTCCAGCGCCTCTGCCTGCTCTCATCCCGCTGAGCGAGACCGGAGGGCAGCGCACCTACACGCCGACCAGCTGCGCTGCGAACTCATGGCTGCTG
The DNA here is from genome assembly GCA_004026545.1 of Mormoops blainvillei. NCBI lineage: Eukaryota > Metazoa > Chordata > Mammalia > Chiroptera > Mormoopidae > Mormoops > Mormoops blainvillei. The sequence goes on from PVJD01008446.1 coordinate 3,078, forward strand.
GCTTCACGTGCGCCCAGCTGCTGCGTGTCCCCAGTCCCTTCATCCTCCACTCTTTCCCTGACCACATTTCCCACACCTTCTGCCTCCTTCCTTTAGTTGATCTTGCTTCCTGTGTTACTGGGGAAGAAAGAAGCAGTGGAGACCTTCAGAAGGCCGCCGCAGCCCACCCACCCCTTGCCACCCACCATTGTGAATTGTCAGTGGGACCCTCCTTTCCAAGGATGCTGTTGTGCGCATTGTTGCGTCCCTCCTCCGTCATCAGTTTTTCTCTGATCAGCATACAAATGTACTGTATGCGGCCCTTCCCTTTGTGGCATCTGTGATGCTGGAAATGCTGCCATGTCCAGTGTGATGATGGACCCAGGGAGCAGTGCAGCCGGTCTGGGAGGTGCAGGTGATTCCGGTCCGTCTTGACAGAGGCCTCTACCTGTGTGGCTCAGAAAGTTCCATCAGAACCCAAGATTCATTCCCACATTTCGCAGCCCCAAAGGGCCTTTTATCTGCTAGTCTGCAGCTTGCCAAGTGACGGACCAACCAAACACGTAGGCCACGGATAATAGCCCGAGTCAGTAAAAACACAGTGAAGGTCAGGAGGAGAGTTAGCTCTGAGCTACGAGAACTGCCATGGGTCAGCCCCCTGAGCAGAGTGACCACATACGCTCTTGGTGCTGCACAGCAGGTGCTGAGGTGGGCAATGGCATGGCTCAGCGCACACCCGACCACCAGGGCACCAGGCTTGGTGGAACCTCAGCGAATCGAGGGCCCCATTGATCCAGTAGCTTTGCTTTAGGTAGCAAAGAGGGAGATTAAGTTTCCCTGGAGGAATAGCTGCCATTTTTTTCCCCACATAAAACTGAGATATGGCTGGGACCAGCCAGGCACATGAGCATCACATCATGTTTTCATTAATCCCCCTTGGCCTCAGGTGTCACGGGGGTGACTCGAGCAGGCCCAGATGTTCACATACAGTGTGAGTTGCATTACAGAAGGAACCTGGAGCTTAGGGAACCCGAATCTTTTATAATAGGCAGTAAGCATGCCTCCCCCTGTCACAGAGGGAGTCACTGTATGTTGCAAGGCTTTTGCTTAGCAAACATCCTTAAACAGATAGCCCAGAACAAAGGCATTCAGGGCCTCTGCTTACAAGTTGTTCAGAAATGTGAGAAGCCTGTGAAGACTTATCTCCCAGCAGTCACTCTGCTGAGAACCTTCCAGTGGCTTCCCATCTGACCAAAGCCAGTGCCCATGTCCTTAATGACGCCCACCGGGTTCTGGACTCTCTGGCTCCCAGTCAGCTCTCCGACCTCGTCCCCTACTGCTTGCCTCTCACCCCGTCCTTGCTGGCCGCACAGTATCCTTGCCGTTCTGAACTCGCAAGACACACTCCCACTTGGGGGACTTTTCAGCTAGCACTGCCCCCTGTGCCTGGAGCACACCTCCCCCCTACCTCCTTGGCTTGCTTCTCACCTCATTCACATCTTGGATGGATCAGATATTCCCTCTGTGAGGCCTTCAACTGCTCTGTTTAAAGTCCCCATGCCCGTCATTGCAGCACTTAGACCCTCGGCTGCGCTCTGTTTTCTGTCTCTGCCCACTGGAATGCAAACCCGTTTGCTACTGTGTCGGTGTCTGTAACAGGGCCTTGCAGAAAGTAGGCCCTCATTTCCTTGTTGAGTCATTATAAGCGTCTTGTAACCCAAGGCAGGAGACAGCCAAACACGGTCTGAAGTGAAGGTCAAAGCCGTGTGCTCTGTTTCCGCTTTATGTGCTAAAAGAATATCCTTAAAGGAGTTGGGAAAGCGGATGTGCTCAGTGTGTGGGGGTGACGTGGGGGGTGGTTTCTGGAGGGAAGAAGGGGGACTGAGAGGCCTTGCTCTCTTCCTTAGGTCTTTACCCGCCTGGAGACCTGTGGCCCACGCAGCCCGTGTGTGTGACAAACGGCTTCAACTGCACTCTGGAGAGCACTGTGCCCGGTGTGATGCAGGGGCCAGCCCCGGTTCATAACAGGTACGGGCCTCTGGGCTGAGGGCCGCCTTGCTTAGCCTGGGGGCCTGCGGTGGGAATTTGGAGCCCCTTGGTTAGGTTGTCCTCACAGGATCGAGGGCCAGGCCTCACTCCCTAGCACCTTAGCCGGGAGTTCCCGCCAGCCTTTTGGAGTTTCACTGTGATGTCTGACAAAATAACAAATCAGGCATTGAAACATGAAAGGAAATAAAAATAGTAGATAACATAGCCGGTGACCACGACATTACTTTCCTTTTTTAAAGTGAAAAGGTAGCTATTAATACGTCAGAGGCAAAACTGAAAAAGCAATTGCTCCTAATTCCCACCCCCCCCAACAGGAACAAAGATTTCCATTTTCCCATAACACTAATCTTGAACACATTTAAATTGTTAGGTGATCAAAAGATTTGAGTATTGAAAAACAGTTACAGAATGGCCGTTCCTTAAAGTCATTCATGATGGTTAACATGTCATTGAATTATGAAAACTTGGGAAAATGTTAATATCTGTGCTTAATCCCAGAATCCATTTGAATTCTTTTTGGGGGAGGCGATCAGTTTACCACAGTGGCATTGACTTTCTTGAGTCTATAATGAGAATCCTGTTTATAGTCATGACGAAAGCATTACGAGTCAGAGTCTGTATAGTTGTCACTCACCTAACATGAGTGCTGGCCTCGCTCTGAGGGAGAGCTGGGTGTTTTCACAGCAGAACGTGTGTAAGTCCTTCAGGTGTGAGCTAAGACACTTCAATGTAGTCCAGTGCTTCTTCTGCAGCTCTGGTTAACCACAGCCTTGGCTTCTGCCTCTGGTTAGACTTCAACCTGGTTTCAGGGGAAGTGTGCTCCTCATCCGAGCCGTCTGCCCTGCCATGGGCTGCCGCTCGTGATGGGTGTTAAGTAAACCTTTGATTCTGTGACTGGAGAAAGTACCATGTTTTTGCCGTATATAACGCGCACCCACGGTTCAGTGCTAATTCCCATGTATAGTAGACACCCTTATTTTCCCCTCAAAAAATTTGGGCAGAAAAGTGTGCATTATACATTACAAAATACAATCCATCTATTATTTTCCAAAATCGAGGATTTAGCAGTGATTAGGATGCTGGGTAGTAAAAGAGCTTTCCTCTTTCTTTGCTTGCCCTGTTGGACACTGTGTTTCCGAAATAAGACCTCTTGTGTTTTGCAGCAGTTTTATTGATTGGAGTGCCACCTGCGAAGGCCAGTTCCCCGGTGTGTACTGTCCACTGGACCTGAACGATTACAACGCCTTCCCAGAAGGTAAGCGCTGCTCCAACACTCCCAGTGCCTAACTGGGATTCTCGGAAAGCCACAGCTGGAGTGTGTGGCCTAACAGCTCTAACTGCAGAAGATCGTGCCTTAAAAGACATTAAATACAGTTGACATAACGTTGTTATTAGTTTCAGATGTACAACATACTGATTTGATACCGCACAATAAGTCTAGTTAGCATCCATCACCGCACACAGTTAACAGTTTTTGTTCTTGTGATAAGAACTTTTAAGATTTACTTAGCAACTTTTAATATACAATACGATATTGTTAACTACAGTCTCCATGGTGTACGTTACATCCCCAGGACTTAACGTATTTTATAACTGAAAGTTTGTACTTTTTAACCCCTTTCACCCATTTATTCTACTCCCCAGTGGCCCCACCTCTGGCAACCACCAATCTGTTACAGTATTCATGAACTTGTGTTTGTGTGTGTGTGTGTGGTGGGGGGTTGCTGTTTATTTTGTTGTGGTGGTTAAGAATGTGACTTTAACAGTGAAGTGACCTTTGAGAATGACCTTATGGAAGAAGGCTGCCGAGTCCCTTTGCGTGGGTCTACTTCTGCATACCTGCCATATATAATTTTATGTGGCCACAAAAAGCCCTGTAAACCTGGGCATCTGGGGGCTCCTACAAATAACCTTAATCTGTTTAGTCCTTCAAAGAGAACTGGGTCGTTCGGATTTATGTGGACCTAACTTTGTGGATTATCCATAGGGAGGCTGGGGCTTTTGTTGTTGACCATTCTTTCGAGCTAGGCAAGTCCATTCCACCGGACTCTTCTGCCCCTGAGTGGTGCTGTAGAGGAAGGAAAGATGCTTGCAGGGGAAGCTGTGGAAAATTGCTGATGCTTGGGTTCAAGCACCTGTCTTAGTAAACAATAAGAGATGTGAGATTTCTGGATGAACTGGAAAATGCTCTTCCTGTGCATTACAGTATGATCATGATTTCTCACACTAGAGCTACTTTGCAGAGACAGAATAAGCAAGTATATTAGATTCTGCACTCATGTGGATTTGGATACATGCATTGCTTCATGCTAACCACAGGGGGGTGCTGTGGTAACTTTCTTCCTATGCTTTTGAGGCTTGTGGGTACTAGCTTCTTACACACAGGCCTCAAAAACTTCGTGCTTTTAACCCCCTTGCTTTTATCAGTCCATACAGTATATATGCAGATGGCTGAGGTTGGCATGACAGGTAATAAAAGAAAATGTTAAGGACTGGGAAGAAACTTGACACTATTCAAATCTATAGTTGCGTTATAGTGATTCTGTGTATTAGAAAGATACCCATCACATTATCAACTATAGAACATCAAGCCCAGAGGAAAACCTTCCTCACTGAGGACTTCCCAGGTGATGTGTCTCATAAACAGTTTTAAACTCGAGAGTGACAGTGAAACTCCTGGTTCACGCCGAGTAAGTATTATATGCCTATCTTTAGCCTGTTAATATAATAATAAGGCTGGGAAAGCTTTATTTTGCTGAGAGTGAGAATTCAGTTCATGCCATGAAAATATTTACCTGTGTTGATGTCTCCCATTCTTTTAGAAAACATGAATTACCCCAATGGCTTCCCCTGTCCTGCTGAAATTCAGACAGACTTTACTGATCACAACTCACAATCTACCTGGAACACGCCCCCCAACGTGCCGACCGCCTGGGGACACGCCGGTCTCCTCGGCAATCCGGTCAGTGCTGGCCAGCCTGTGCTGGGACCCTGGGGCAGCTCCAATTTCTTTCTGGTGGCTTTTAAGTCCTGGACTCACTTAGCTATAGAGTTGGGTTTGGGTCAGCTAAAGCCCACCCTCTGAAGGAGCCTACCATGTAATCAAACAGGTGGGGGCTTGCTGACCTTGACATTCTAGCCACTTCCCAACCACAGCAAGCAGTGATGGTTTGTAGGTGAAGTTGAATTGGGGCCCGGAAGCCCTCTGTGACAGAGCTGTGTTTATGTGGCCCCCCGACCAACCTTTTCATCAGTGATAAGAGACGAGATGAAAGTTGCAGAAAGGTCATCAGTGGCTGGGGACTGCGGGCCCTGAGGGCATCCTGCCTGTGAGCACTGTTCCTTGCTTTAAAGCCCCACAACTTCCTCCTTTCACATCCACTCAGAAGTTTTGTACAGTTTGCATTTGAACTGTGGGTCCTTCCTTGGGTTGAAAATAAGTTATCCAGTTGGATGAGGAAAAGGGAGTTAAAGCAACCCAGGTGGTTGAGAATAGTTTAATAATGTCCAAGTAATTTGGATGGATACTGTTGTTGTATCCACTTTAACCTTGACTTTGCCTTTCTAAGACATCTTTAAAAAAATAAATAAATTAAAAAATAAAAAATAAAATATATATATAGAAATATCTTTTTCTCCCCCCTCCTCATTTACACTTCAGCCCTACCTCACAAGCACCCGAAGCTTATCTCCAATGTCTGGACTTTTTGGTTCCATCTGGGCCCCGCAAAGCGATGTGTATGAAAATTGCTGCCCCATCAACTCCACCACGGAACATCCGACTCACATGGAAAACCCGGCGGTCGTGTGCAAGGAATACTACCCAGGGTTCAACCCGTTTCGTGCCTATATGAACCTGGACATATGGACTACCACAGCCAATAGGAATGCGAATTTCCCACTGTCTAGGGACTCGAGTTACTGTGGGAACGTGTGAGAAGAATTTGATTTTTAAACAATGTGAATAAAGAAGCTTGTGTTCTGATGACTAGTGTAAACTAGTTCTTGAGATAGATAATGAACATTGGTGAATATTTTGGCACTTTTATATGAAAATAAACTTTTTAAATGAAATCTGGGTGCATTATTTTTAACCCTTCACAGTCGGTAGTAGGAACTAAGCATTCATACGTCATCACTTGGTATCTCAAGAAGTGTGTCAGACATGCCAGATGTTTTCAGTCAGAACAAGGGCGTCTTCTAGGAAGGTAGGAAGTGACGCAACAGAGTCCCCCAGGGAACTCGCATCAAATGAAGCTGATCAGGCGACGTTCCCAGAGATTCTGATTTCATTGACTGGCAGCTCAGGCAATCAATCTTTCTTTCCAAGCTCTCTGTTGGTCGTAATGTGCGGCCAGGTGTTGCAGACTGCTGGGGAAAGCCCAGCCGAGCAGCTAGTCACTTGCCGGGGTGGGCTGTGCTTAGGGTGGAGGGAGGCCCTCTCTGGTCCCGGTGGTCGTGGCTGCTGGGGGAAGCCGGGAGCCTAGCCCTGTTCTGCCTGTCCTAGCTTTTGGCAAGAGCGTTCCCTCCCTCAGGACAGTCACTGGGGCTACAGCAGCAGGGACATTCTAATGTTTGGTTTCCCTCTGAGCAGCCTTACTCCAAATACAAGTACGGGGGGAGGTTAGGGAGCTGAGGCACATTTGCCAGGTCGGGGGACGGGGCGTGTCTGTCAGTGACTCGATGGTGGAATTCTCTGCTGGCGTGTATAAACTTTGAAAATCGTTTTAACTTTTAATAAAAATGTCTCATTTTTGCACTTTGTTTTATCTTTATTGGAAATTCAGTTGGAGAGAGGTTGAGCAGAATGCTGGGTTTGCTTGCTTTGCGTCTCTGTCCTGTTGCCACGCATGCGTGGGGCCCGGAACAAGGAGAGTAAGTGAAGTGTAAACCTGTGTATGCCCTTCTGCAAGGGGCACCGCCAAGCCTGCTGGGGCTCCTAGAAACTTCTGAGATCACCAAGTTAGAGTCCCGATTAGGGTGAGGCCAAGCCCCAGTCCCCCGATACTGAGCAATGTTAGAAATAATTCAGGTTCTAGGTAGAGACCCAGAAGATTTGAAAGCAGGGACCTGAGCAAAGGCTTGTACACCCAGGCTCATGGCAGCGTAGTGCACAAAATAGCCGAAAATAGCGGGCGGAAACATTCTGAAGGTCCGTTGACTGACGGATGGGTATGGAAAACATGCGAACTACATACAACGGGGTATTAGCCTCAGAAAGGAAGGGGGTTCTAATATGTGCCACAGCATGCATGTACCATGAAAACATTCTGCTAAGGGAAATAAGCCAGTCAAAAGATAAATGCCATATAATTCCACTTCTATGAGGTACCTAGTACAGCCGACTTCATAGAGATGGAAAGTAGAATGGTGGTTACTAGGGGCTGAGGGGAGAGGGAGAAACGGGGAGTTATTCTTTAATGGGTATAGTTTTAGTTGGAGAAGATTTGAAAAACCTTCTGGAGGTGGGTGGTAGTGATAGTTGCACAGCAATGTGAAGTCACCTTATGTCACTAAATTGTACATAGAATGGTTAAAATGGTAAGTTGTATGTAATACATGTGCTACCACACAAAAAAGTAATTTATGTTGATGAAAAAAGCCCCAAAGCATTTTTAGTGTCAAATTCAAAACTTTCCCACTGGCAAGTATGTGAGACCTTAGAGGTACGTTCTGCTCAGTTAGATGGTTGATCTAATTTACTTTCCTACTTTCACTGATCCTTCAATTCCCCATCAGGAAAACATGAGAAACCAATATAAGTTCTTTCACTAAATACAACAGGAAGTGTTTTATTTGTTTACAATATTTGCTGAGTACCTTCTAGGAGCAAGGACCTATCCCAGGGGCCCTACAGCAGAGAACAGGACAGACTAGGTCCTGGTATTCCGGCACATCCCAGAAGGAGGGACAGGCAAAAAGTAAGCAAAAGGGTCAAAGAATATTTCAGATACTGCTGCGTGCTGTGAGGGCAATTAAACAACGATGCGATAAACCACGGGGAAGTGGTAGCAGGGGGTCTGGGTGGTCAGGGAAGGTCTCTGAAAAAGTTAGACGTGAATGACCACAAAGAGCCTGCTGTACTGAGATCAGCGGGCAAAGCGTTGCAGTGGAGGGAAGGGCAGGCGCAAAGACCCTTGGGTAGGGGCCAGGGAGGCTGGGGCCCGCAGCAGGGGCCACAGTGGAATAAGGGGAGGCCATGGAGGTGAGCAGAGGCCACCTCCGCAAGGGCTTGTTGGCCACCAAAAAGAGGAAGGGTTTTACTCAAAGTGCAGTGGGCATTTTAAGGAGAGAACAAAGTTATCTGATTTGAGATCTAAAGAAATCACGGACAGTGGGATGGAGAATGGGTACCGTGAGTGCAGGAGTAACAGTAACCCCAGCTAGCAGTCTGAGGCTACGGTGGAGATGACAGAGAGGACTGGTTTGTTACATGCAAACGTGCCGGATGGCGAGGTGGGGCGGAGGGGGCATAGGAAGGTGAACACCCCTGATGGGGCCTTGAGAACTGGTCGTGGCGAGGCTGTTGAGGAGAGGAGGAGCGTTTGGACAGGGTCTGGTTGGAGGCAGGGTCAAGCGTCCTGAGCAGGACAGTGTGAAAGTCCTCTCATATCCGAGCGGCGAAGCCACGGAGGCAGTTGCACCTACAAATTTGAAGCTGAGCGAAGCTTAGGGCTGGGGACATCCACTGGGGCGTCTTCAGCCTATTGATGATATTAAGGCAACAGCAGTGAATGAGACCTCTCGGGCAGGAGCAGAATTTTGAGGACCGAGCCTGGAGACCCCCACGTTTAGAAGTGGAGCAGAAGAGGAGGCAGCAGACAGAGAAGAACTGCTGACGAGGCAGGAAGAAGCCAAGAGGTGAAGTGGTCGATGCGTAAGATGCTGTGGGACCAGTCTGACGAGGAGACAGCGTGGACACTGGATCTGCCAAGGGACTGCCGCCAGAGTCCAGAAGCCATTCCAGCTGGAGTGAGCTGACGCAAGGCTTGGAGGTGAATGGCCAGGGTCATTGTTCTGCCCAGCGCAAGCGATGTGGGAGCATCTTCATTACAATGTTTAGAACAGTGAGGAATTGGAAATGCATGTTCCGTAATAGCAATCTGTTCCAATTGCAGTACACACAGATGCTGGCACACTATGCAGCCGCCACAAACCATTGTAAGGGTGACAGAGACAAACAGGAGAGCACAGCTGTGGACCGTCTGATCCCAACCTGAATGGGGGCGGGGGGATGCACTATACGGCGGGTGGGCTTGAGAGTGATTTTCATTTTCATTTTCTTTTCTGTATCTTTATTTTTGTATTGTCTATTATAAACACGTGTTACTATCACCCCACCTCCCCCCAAAGACTTTTAATTAAATCTTAAGGGAAAGTATATTTTATTTAACAATGGGGAAAGGTAAGTATGTTAAAAACAAATGCTGAAGTCCTAATAAAATTTTCATCGTGCTATAAAAGGACATAATTTAAAGGCAAAGGCAAAGTGAAACTTTCACTAAGCATTCCCTAGTAAAAAGCCTATAAAATGAGGTATGTAGTAATTACTTGGGTTAGGATTAAACACACATAAGAATGCCTTTAAATACTCACATAACCAACATACAAAATGCGAGGCAGTCTAATTACAATTAATCAAAATACTGGACAAGTAGTATAAAAGTCACCTTTAAAATACAACTTTGTTAAAATACATAGACTATAATATTTATGCAAACTTAAGTGAACATTTAAAAATAATTATTTCGGTGTGACCCAGACATTTGAACAATTTAGTGCCCCTACCGGAGTCCAGATAAGATGTCAGTAAGTCAGAATGTATTTAGTATTTATGTATGGGGAATGGATGTAGTGTTTATAAAACTCTTACTTTAGAAGCTGAAAAAGAAAACTTTACCCAGTATCATTTCATCAGGCTGAATGTTTATTCATTCACAGTGGATGTAGAAATGATTTAAAAGCCTTTAAAAATTGAATGGACAGACCAAGCACTGTGACATTGGGACTGGACAGGCTACCACACCAGAGTGGAAAATGACCACTCGGTTCAAATTCCATATCAAAAAGCAATTCCTACAACAAAAGGAGCGAGCAGTGCTGAGTTAGTCCAGGCTCCCAAATCCATCACGTGTGCTAGATCCACAGTGCTGCCGAAGAGAAACCAACCACTTGTTTGCTGTCCTTCTTTAATTAAAAAAAAAAAATCATTAAGCCAGAATGATATATCAAAATCCAGAACTGATTTCGTATTAGCTGGGAAAGGTTAGGTTATGCTGCAGTGAGAAATCAATCCCTAAACAGGCCTAGATGCCGCCGCAGCTGTCCTGTGATGTGACTCAGCAACCTAGGCGACTCTGCTCTCGCGACTCTGCCATCTCCATATGGGGCCACCTGTTTGCCGCTACAGAAGAAGGTGCTCGGAGGACTCTGCCCGCAGTTCCACGCTTCGCACCAGCAGGGAGGTACGTGTATCACTTCTGCTCACAGCCTGTTGGTGGGAACGAGCCGCGTGGCCCCGCTCACGTGGAAACAGAGGCTTCCACGTGTCCGAGAAGAGAGGAGGATATTGCTGAGCACAACTAACGTTTAACCACACGTGTGTGGCCGTAGAGAGAGTTTATTTCTCCTCCAGTTGGAGAGACGTGGGTACCAGACTCCCAGGGAAGCCAGCAGGACCTGGGCCTCCAGCTGGGGCAAAGGTCCTAACCTGCTGACTTGAAACCCCACCTTTTGGGCTGCACCCTGGGAGTTCCTCAAAGCCAAGGGCTGATTTCCTGTGGTTCACAGCCCTCCGGCTTCTGTCTACTAGGGGAACTAGATGAACTCAGTAGCTACTGGGTTTTATGCCCCCACTGGGAGGCCACCCTGGCTCAGCGAATACGGTGTGCGCTCCCTGTGTGGCCTTTTATTTCAGAAAAATGAAATTTAAGATCATAGGCACAAATCCATGTCAACTGCTGAACAGCTATTCAAAAAAAAAAAACAGTTTGGTGGAGTAACTAGTATGCCTGAAACGTATGTGGCTATAAAGGGGTCATTGCTGGATTAATTCTGAAGCAGAACTTTGAAAAATAGGTAGTGGTTATCCTGGAGGTAAAAATGTTGGCTTACTGATGGGAAGTGAAAGTCTAATCAAGTTCTGTTGGGGGTTGAAGTAAAGGCCGAAGCAGTTTTGAAACTCATGATTTCATACGCTGGCTGAGATGAGAAAGATGTTCAAAACAACTGTGGAATATTCCTCTAACTGAGAGCCTCCAGGGGCCGGGAAAGCTGGATGCTAGTAGACATGCAAGTGGAAGGAAAATCAAGGGTAGGCCAGCACAGGGGAGGGAATGGATTTGAAAGGCAAGTTGAGAAATACTTCAGGAAATGGGAGCTATCAGGGCCAGGCAGGACGAGCTTGGCTCTGGCCCTGACGGTCAGTGCCAGAGGGTTTGTCTGCTAGCCAACCAGAAATGTTGCTTGAAAGGGACACTGGGTTATGCGCACACCAACCACTGTCCTCTCCTCCCCCTCTCCCTGGCTTATGGTCTTCCTCCACCCCCCGTATCTTCAGTGTCTAATATGAGACTGACTTTTTATATCTATCGTGGGCTCTTTCTCTGATTTAAGTGAAAATACCTTTATTGTTGGTTCTGTCTGTTGTAGCAAGTATAGGTAACCAAAAGAGAAAAAGGAAATCATTGTAATCCTACCACCCACAAGAAGCACTTACCATTTTGGTATGTTTTCTTCTGGATGTGCGTGTCTGTGTGTGAATTCACAAAAACGGGATATACACACTATTCTGGAATTGCTTTTCTCACTTAAAATTCTGGGTGTCTATTAGACACTTTACTGGCATTTCACATTCAGTGTGTCAACACCAAGCTTATCAAATGTAACGCTAACTCAAACCTATGCCGTGTTTGCTCATTTATCACTTACTCATTCAGCATCTTCAGAGCCCACGGCAGGGGCCTCCGCACTTGGTAGTTAATAAGTCAACAGGCTCTCTCTTTTTCTAACCCTCCTCACATTTCATTGGTCACTGAATCATTCATTCATTCAACAAGTATTTATTTTGTCTGCCCTTACATGCCCCGCATGTCGCCTATACCCTCATTGTTTGCTCGTTTGATAAAAGAGGGCATCTGTTATGTGCCAGACTTTAGGTTTTTCTCTGGGCATATGGAAGTGAACAAGATAGGCATGGTCCCTTCCACCTTTGTGCTCAGATTCTAGAGCAAGGAAATAAAATATCAGTGCGGTGATTGCTGCATAACAAATTACGACATTTCTTACCTCGCAGTGCCTGTGGGTCGGGGAATCGGGGCATGGCCTAACATGGCCCTTCTGCCTCCGGATTTCTTACACATGGTTGCGATCAAGGTGCTGGCTGGGACCAAAGTCGTCTCGAGGCTGGACGGGGACAGAATCTGCTTCCAAGTTTATTCATGCGCTAGCAGGGTCCAGTTTCATGTCGGTCGCCCTCGTCCCCTGGCCACGTGCAACGCCACTAGGGCATGTCACAGCATGGTGCTCCCTTCACCACAGGAAGCAAGGAGAATGAGAGGGAGGGAAAAAGAGACAGAGAGAAGGTGATGAAGTCACAGTTCTTTTAGAATATAGTCTCAGGAGTGACATTGCATCACTTTGCCATATTCTATTTGTCCTGCCCACACTCAGTGGGAGAGGCTCACACAAGGGCATGAATGTCAGAACGCGGGGATCTTTGGGGGCCAATTTAGAAGGCTGCCTACTCCAGTCATCAATAAACGAGATAGTTCTGGGTCACATTTAGCTTTAGGAAGGAAATAAAATAGGGATGAAACACAGCACCTGGGAGTAGTGGGGGCGGTACTCCTGAGTGAGTGGCCAGGGAAGGCCCCACGAGGAGGTGACAGGTAAGCAGAGACCTAAATGACAAGCAAGAGCCCCTGAGAATATCCAGACAGTGGGAACAGAACGTGCCAAGTGGGAGAGTGAGCTTCGCCTGTTTGAGGAGGAGAACGGAGGCCCATAACATGCAATGCAGTGAACGAGAGGGGAGTGGGTGCCTGTTGAGATGAGAACCTTAGAGCAAATCATATGGCGCAACTATTATCTATGTTTTGAAATAATGAATAACTTCCCTAAGATCACACAACTTAGACGTGACCTAGTACATACAAGCACTTGAACTTGAGCCTCTGGGATGCTAAAACCCATGTTTTTACCACACCAGTACCTTGTAGTTCATTGCGGAATCCACTAGAAGGGAGTGATACTGGGTCCTCAGACACCCCAGTGGCCCAGGATGGGGGAGTTGCCTTGACCATGAGACTTGCAGAGCTAAAACCAGGAGGAGAGTGGCTTCCACTCTCCTACTCTTGGCAAAAACGTCTTTCGAAAGTATGAAACTCTTTGAAAAGAGTAAATTTGTTATTCAGGCTCTCACCCCCCCCATGACATGCAAATGGTTGATAAAAAATTCAGCTGACAGACAGAACATGGTGAAGGGATTGAGAAGTACAGATGGGTAGTTACCGAGTAGCCATGGGACATAAAGCACAGCATAAGGAAAGTCGTCAATAATATCGTGATAACTGTGTATGGTGCCACGTGGGTACTGGAAATATTGGGGTGGGAGGACAGTTTGTAAAGTATATGATGGTCTAACCAGTATGCTGTACACCTGAAACTAATACAAAATAATACCGAATGTAAAAAAAACAAAACATTTTCAAATAAAGGAAGAAGAACATGGGCTTGGGATTTAGATGCCTGGAGTTCAAATTCTGACTATGCTTCTCTAATTTCCCTGAGCCTCAGGCTGCCTATCTGCAAAATGGGGTCATCATTTTTTTCCATTGGGACGCTACGCGACTTCTGCCTCATGGGTAATGTTGTTGACGTTGTCCCACTTGGGACTATTTGCTCAGTTTATCTCTTCCCCCCAAAACTGCGAGCTTCCTGAGGGCAGGGACCATGACCCGTGGGCCGCTCACCCCAGCGACTACACCGCGCCTGACAAAGGGAACTGCTGAATAAACATCTGGTGACTGAAAACACATATCCAGCCCCTAGTAGGTGCCTGATCGTTACCGTTCTTTTCCCGCCCCCCTTTGTCAACCCCTTCCTTGCTGACTGGCTTTCTGGACAGATGGTATGGGGCAGTTTCAATTCAGCAGGGGGTTCCGAAAGTCCTCCTCGGCCTGAACTTTCATTTCCTAAAACTGCCATTTCCTTGAAACAGCATGCAAAAGTGGAATTTAAAGTGGCCCCTCACTGGATGGCCTGGAGCGAGACAGAGTTGACCTGTCGCAGTTCCTGGCATGCAAGTTCCTGAAGTTGAGAAACGGAACAGCTCTTCTTGTGTTTCTGTGAAAGCTGGGGAAAACTTTCTCAATAAAGTTGTTCCTCATTCTTGGAGAAGAGAGCAATGTCCCTTTCCTTCCCACAGCCCGGCTCCAGGCCTCTCTGGCCTCCAAGAGAGTAATGGGTAAGTTCTTGTTGGGCCTGCAGACTAGGCCTGGGCCCCCCCCTTGATAAAGAGGCTTCCACAGATAAAATTTGTATTAGGAGGGTCCCTCCCCACCTCCTTCGTCGATCCCCTCCCCTTGCCTGACTCTATTCTCTACTTCAGAGGGAACTCCCTCCTTCCAAATCCTTCTCTTTCACTGCACCAACTGAACCTGCATGAGGCAATACCCTCTGCTCCAAAACTGCCCTTGCACCTGTGCCTTCAGCACTCTCATTTTCTGAGAGAAATCGAGCTCATCTAGTTGGTAAGGAAGAAACAATACTCATAGGAATGTAGAAAGCCAAATAATATTTACATTCCTTAGTATACAGCAGATGCTCTGATAATGTTGTTTTATTCAACGTCATTTTATTAGGTTGGTGATGAGGGGGGAAAAAAATGGATTTCCAGCTGGGACCATTGTCTGTGTGGAGAGTGCATGTTCTCTCCACATCTGCTTGGGTTCCCTCTAGGGATTCCGTTTTTTCCCCCCACATCCTGAAGATGTGCACGGGGGACGAACTGCCTGTCTGCCTTGTCCCAGTCTGAAAGTGGTTGGAAAATAATTCTCTTACTTGTTTTTTAAAAACTTTTAATTTATTAATGAATTTTAGAGAGAGAAGGAGGAAGAGAGAGAGAGAGAGAGAAGAAAATGTTGATTTGTTGTTCCACTTATTGATGCATTTGTTGGTTGTTTCTTGTATGTGCCCTGACTGGGGACTGAACCCACAACCTTGGTAAATTGGGATGATGCTCTAACCAACTGAGTTACCCAGCCAGGGCTCTCTCCTTGTGTTTATTCAGCTTTCTTAAATATGTAGCTCACATTTATTTCAATGTTTAATATTAGAAGTGTTTTGGGCCTTTATTTAGAGGTTTGGGGATGTTTTATTGAGCAGAAATATACCATAGGAGATTAACTTTTGGTTATATAAATCAGCCTGTGGTAAAACTGGTTTTGTTAGATGTCATTTTGCTCAAAGCTGCCGTTTTGAAGAACTTATCAAAGACTTTAAGTGAGGACTTACTGTACTTGCATCTTATCAAAGGGTCTTATTAATCCAGGCGAAGATTTTCTGTGGCACAATTTCTATAGAGAATTTTTGGCCAGGTAGTTCTTTCCAGGTCCCTCAAGGCATAATTCTTTCTTCGTGATGTCTGTCTCTTCCAGAGCAAAATGATGGGAAGGGTTGGAGATTTTATATTAACCTCTTCACCCATTGAGTGTTTTACTGTCAGTGGGCCCAAGGCAAGACAGGTCTAGGATCTGATCATCTAAGTGCCAAGTATAATCTGGTCATTTTCCTGACAAATGGTTTAAGATGAGAAACAACTGCTTTTTAGGAAAGAGCACGGGTAAAAACCTAAGGAGCTCTGGATTTCGTGTGTCTAAAAGTTCCCCTGTCAACTGGCCTACATCCCCCTTTCTCTTCTCATTCACGTCATCGTTACACGCTTTTGTCAACCTACCATCATTATGCACGGGGCTATGTTTTTGCACATGTATCGACAAGCCACTTTGTTTCTCCACTTGGATTTCCAAAATAAACACATTTATTCATTTGACTCTACTTACAAACTAACTCCGACCTCAAACTCACAAATGCCAGGCACTCTTTGTGCTTTGCACTTTGGTACCTTGCCTAATTTTTACAACCACTCTATCAAGTTCATTTTGCAAAGAGGATAACTTGGTTCGGATCATCCAGTTAGCAAGAGGGCCCAGAATCTCCACCCATAACCACTGGACCACACTGGCTGTCTATTTAACTTCATGTTGTCAGAAATGCTTTCGAATCACTTTTTGAAATATCACTTCTCGCAAGAAACAAGAGCTATAGCATCCTAACTCTCTAAAAGCCAGTCTGGACATCTGACAAATGAACAGTTAATGTAGGACCAGACCTTGTCATACCCATAGCATGCTCACGGTCAGGTCGGCAGGGTGACATTCCTGCTGCTTCCTAGTTACCAAGGTGACATTCCTGCTGTTCCCTAGTTACTGAGGACACCATTGCTGATCTTAACAGATTCTGGGGCTTAGGGCTCATGGCTGCTTGAGTCAGGAAATAGAAGGGTGACTGTGAACAGAGCAAGTGACTGTGTGATAGTCCTTCTCCCCAAGACAAATGTTTTCCTTATTTTCATGCTGATCCATCAACAATTTGATTAGCTTGGCTTGTCCCACAGCGACTAGAGATGGAACTAAGTTCCCTTAATTTAAATCCTAAGGCCTTTCTTAGGAATAATAGCTCACACTGAGCAGTTACCATGGTTGTGGACACTGTGCTCTGGGTTAGGCTTCTCATCCCCATGTAAGAGATGTCCAAACTGAGTCTTGTGATCTGCTCAGACACGAAGCTACCATCTGGGAGACTCAAGATTTGAACCAAGTCGCTCTGATGGCAAAGCACTGGTTCCTATGAGTCATGCTCTGTTGACCCCATAATGACATGGTGGATGGACACAGCCGGACTGTGCTGAGAACTGGAAATCAGTTGTTTCAGCTTTGAATCCATGGTACGCAGCCCACAGTTGATGGCTGCCTCGTGTCCATCCAGCAGCTGATTTATGGCGGGGATTCAGTGTGGCCTGTAGAGTTAACATAATGTTTAAGAACCTATATTTTAGTGTGTTTGCAAGAAATGAATGAAAAACTATAATGAGCAAGGAATGACAATGATAATGGTAATAACAGCTTACAATTATTGGGCTTTTTCTGTATGCTAAGCATTCTGTTGGGCACAGGATATGTGTAACCTCATGTAAACAGGAAGGAAAATTAACCGGTATTTGAGAATTTCCCCATACTTGACCCTTTTTTCAATCATCACCTTACTTCCTTCTTGGACTTAAAATAGTAAATGACATCATTTCAGGCAAGGTTGTTTTTGCTTAAGATTCTCATATGAGGCAATCATACATGAATTGTGCAATGCGTTTTGGGCAACATTTGTGTTAAAAACCTAGCAACAAAATGGGTACACATACACAAAGATACACACACATACTTTAAAAAATTCAGCTTTTCTACTATGCGAGTGTTCAGCCACGTTCTCATTGAATAACAAGTCTAGCAAGATTATGAAGCTTCGGAAGTTGCCTGTAAGGATCTAGTGAAATGCGTGGCAGAAAGGTTTCGAAATTAGACAGGCTGAGGTTCCAAACCCAACTATGTCACTTGGCAAGTTCTTGAAACTTTCTGAACCCCTTTGACTTTAAAACTCAGATAAAACCTGACTCATACACTTGTTACAGGATTAAACAAACATACACAAAACAATGAACGGAGACCTTGGCACAAGACAGTGTCCCAACAGAAATACTCAGCTCCCACACCTCATTCCCCATTTTGGATCCTACCTGCTGAACTCGACAGTGTTCGTGGACTTCCTTCTTCAAGCTCTGTTCTGTGCCCCGTTTCCTAGTTCTTTGTTTCCTGATATCTTGATTTATTCATTTATTTATTCAAAAGTTTTTATTGAAACCTACTATGTACAAGTTACCGGGTAGCACTGAGGATGCAATGGTGAGCTAAACCAAACCATTCCTGTTTCTGGTCTAGTGAGAGAGATGTGCATTAATCAAACAAGTGGGATGATACAGTTACTAAGCTAAATGCTACGAAGGAAAAGAACACATATATAAGCTAAACAGTCAGGTGAGTGAAGGTGAGTAGAGACTGGGAGGAGAAGTCAGAGTGTCTACCACAGGGGATGCTATGGTGGGGGTAGTGGTGATGGAGATGGTGAGAGAGTATCAACGGAGGTGGTGGTGACGGTGCAGCTGATGGTGATGGTGAAGTCAGGGGTGGTAGTGGTGATGACACTGGATGTGATATTGGTGGTGAAGGTGCTGGTGATGATGGAGGGGATGGTGACAGAGGATGGCACAGGGAACAGCATGTGCAAAGGACCTGTGGTGGGTGGAGACTCTGCATCTGAAAACCTGAAAGCCTGACTTGGCTGGCACACAGACTGTGAGGGCAAAAAGAGGAGAGGCCAGAAGTTTAAGCAGCCACACACCACAGACCTTGGAGGGCCTCGTAGGCTGTTAAGTATTTGGATCCTAATCCTAAGAACAATTTGGAAGCCACAAGAGAATTTTAAGCTTGGGCTGGGGTCAAATGATCTGATTTGCATAATGAAAAGGTCATTCTCGATCTCTACTGTCCAGTAATGATAGCTGCCAGCTATACATGGCTACCGAATACTTGCAATGTTGCTGGTTTTAGTTGAGGTGTGCTATAAAGCTGAAATATGCACTAGGTTTCAAATAGTTAATAAGAAAAATATATCATTTTAAAAATATTGACTACATATTGAAATAATATTTTGGGTTCAATAAAATGTAATAAAATCCGTTTTACCCATTTCTTGCTAACCTTTTTAAATGTAGCTACTAGGAAATTTAAAATGATGCAGGTAGCTTACATTTGTGGTTTCCTTTACTTTTTTTATTAGACAGGGCTGTTCTAGATGCTGTGAGAAGAAGGAGCTGCAGAGAAGGCAAAGTAGATGAGACCAACTAGGAGGCTGTTTTTGTAGCCCAGGCAAGAGGCGAAGGTAGCTTGAACTGGAATGACGATAGTAAGAATAAAAAAAAACTCGGATGGACTTGAAGTAACATTAGGAGGACTAAGTGCTGTAACAGATGTTGGATGGTGGTACCACGTGTTGAAATAAAGAACACTGGACCGGCATTGGCAAGAAATATCACGACCTAAGATTTGGACATGTTGAGTTCACATGTCCTGAGACACCCAAGTGGAAACATGTCTCGAGTAGGAAGTTGCCAACCTGGGTCTGGAGCTCAGAAATGTCTGGGCAGGAGACTTAAGTGTGAAAGGTATTGATTGACATATACATGGTCATAAAGAAGATTCCATAAGAAAAAAACAGACAGTGAAGAGTGGCGTAGGACCTAGGGCAACAGGGTAGGGAAGGATACACTTGAAAAGGAGAGTTGGAAAGGAAAAACTAACTATGTGGGGAAGGGACTGGGAGGTCAGCGGATGGTGACAGATATTAGAGGGTATGAGGTCAAATGGTGTGATGTGAGCCCAGAACCTCAGGGCAACTGGCTTTCTACAAAAGATTAGGAAAGCAACAGTCAGCGATTCTCACACTTGATCAGGGAGCGGGGGTCCTGGCTCTGGTGATGCCCTTTGTGGAACGCCATGGAACAAGAGATTTCATCCCATCATAGCAACTGGGATTTAGCACAAATAATCTCTTAGGAATCGAAGTGGGCTGGGACTGTTGCATGGTAGACAATGTATACACAGTCGGGGCTCTACCAGTGACCGAAAACTCAGAGGAGCCATAGCCGAGGGAAGCGGGGGACCCTGGCAGGACACGCAGGAGCAGAGTGGAAGACACACCATGACTAAGTGAGACTGGAGGAAGCACTGGTGACGGCAGCTGAAGAGGAAGCACAGCTGTTAACATGGGGAGGAAGGGAAGAGTTGGAATTTTTTTTCTTAAGTAACTCAAATTTCATTTTGTCGAATTGGCTCTTTTTTTAATGTTCTCAAAAATTTTTGTCTCCAGGATTTGCTTTGGCTTTATGATTTAATAGCTAAAATACTAAATTTGCAAAGTTAAAAACCTTGTCTTTCCATAAGCTTTTAGGGTCTGCTAGCTATTCATAAATCTGTCAAATTTAAACATCACTTTAAAGGGGACTTTGGCTTCTGTTTGATCCCATTTACAAATGTAGCTAATGAAACTCTAAAATAGCTTAAGCTGCATTTATAAATGTAATGTATTTGATATCCTCCTAAAGTGTCTCCATTTTTTGACATAACAAAGCTTTCCTGAGTTCTTATATAACTTCTATAACTAATACACATACAGATACAATGAACTTTAAGCTGTCTTTAATGTTTTAACATGTAACAAATGTTTCAATACATATTTCTATAAACATAGAAAAATTTCAATTTAAAATTGTAAGGATAAAGTATACATTTTAAATTGGAATTACAAGCCTGACCTTGACTCCAGTAGGCCAAATTCTTTCAAGTGTGATATCTTAAGAAACCAAGTATTTACAGGTTCCTTAACACAAAATATTCATGTACATACTGAAGTGTAAGTCTTCCAGAGATTGCATCCAGAAACTTTTTGTCCATACAGCTGCCCAGAAAACAACACCTCCGGCCTTTAAAAGACACTCACACACAGGAAACCATTACATCCTCACACAGTTAGGGGAATTCCTTCTTCGTTGATCAGTGATACTGGCCAGGGAGGTGGCAGTGTTCTTGTCTGTGACCCTGACTGGTACACACTGAACCCTAGTTATACTTAAAACAGGGACTGAACCCAAAGAAGGTCTTGGTCACATAGCTTATGTGCCTGGGTTTGAGTCATATTATGACCTCAGTTTTTCCATCCATGTAGAAGTTGGCAACCCCTACCCACACTGCCATGCCACACGATTGTATTTAGCCATTACTTGGTTCTGAAGATATTTCAATATACTTGCCCAGGAGCTCCAAAGAACGCTGAACTTGATAAAATTCTGCTTTCTTTTCATATTCCTCCTGCCTGATGAGGCCATATGGTCCTTACAGATATTAAAATGATACCAGTTGCTCACCCATGGTTTTGTCTGACTACATGTTTGGAAATCATGCCCAATTATTTCTTCATTCCCATGTTTAGCTGAGGTCAGCTATTGTGTGGCAAGGACAGGAAGTCAGGACAAGGAGCCACTGGCCAGACTTCTTTCCCGTGCTGCTCCACTGTGTGTTTGCAGTGGTCACATTAGATGTTTATACTCTATTCCTCCAGACTTAACTGATATTCTGAAAAGATGTGTCAGTTCCCCACACAGTAAGCATTCCTCCGTTGGTGTTGCCTGTGTTTCAGGGAACAGAGATACATCACTGCTAAAAGGAAACAAAGCCCATGGCCTCGTGAAATTTACATCCAGCCACATTCAGCAGATGTGTGTAAATTTGGAAGCTCCCTTTCTGCTTTCTAGTAGAACCCTTGCAACGGATGGAAAATATTTGCCTTGTCCATAGATTCTTGTGTGTTCAGACCTGTCCTGTGATAACTTGCCTCATGCATCACTCTCACGGTTTGGCCTTTTGCAACTGGGACAGTCCAGCAAAGGCCTTGAGGGAATGTCTCTTTCTCTCTTTCTTTTCCCACTTTCCCAAATTTTAGATTCCTGAAGTATTTACAAATTCTATATATATATATATATTTTTAAAAACAGACTTTATGAATTTCTCTTCCAAATTAACTTAAGATTGATTGATGCTTCAAACCCCCAAGAAGCCTGAAATCAATGTAGAAGTTCAATCACTTGGGCTGACATATAAAACAGTCAATTTTACTCTAAGAGGTTTTGGTTGAACAAGAATTATTCAGAACAAGTATTAAGATCATTCCACCAGGACATCTTAATTTCTTAAATCATTATAACATGATGAATGTAGAGTTTAGTCCTCAAACGGACTTTGTGGACGTTGGGTGGTGAACTACTCCCCAGTACCATGGAGTGCTCTTAGGGAGATGGCAAGTTGCGAATGAGTATTCCAGAAGGGATAAAACCATCCGAACACAGTATTAGAAGATTTTATGACATTACGGTCATAAACTCAGGTAGTTTGGACTTTCTGAATTAAGAAAAAATTTTCTTGCCATCGAGAAGTTATCTTAGAGCTCTTTTGGTTGCAGGTGAGAGAAATCAGTGCAAACTGATTGAGGTAAAGCAGGAGGTTTTACAGTGAGGCAGGATGACCTGCTAGGGAAATAGATGTTTTTCCCTTCCTCTTCTCAAAGCTCTGGTAAAAGGCTAGCTCCTCTGTTTTGGAGGCCAGATGTATCCATCCTTTGCTCCTAGAGAGAAGAGGATTTTTTAAAAGTCAGTTTTATAGAGATAACTTCTATACAATAATATCTATCAATCTAAAAAATACAATTTGATGAGAGTTGACCAAGACACACAGTCATGTAATTAACCAGCACCACAATCATGATACAGAGCATTTCCATCGCCCCCCCAAAGTCATCACTCCTTTGAGGTCAGCCTCCTCCCCTCGCTTCGCTCCCTGGTACCTCCACTTTCCGGCATAGTTTTGCTTTGTGTAGAATTTCATTTAAATGGATTCTACAATGTGTATTTGTTTGTGTCCGGCTTCTTTCACTTCGCATTATGCTTCTGAGGTCCCTCCATGTTCACGCATATATTGGTAGTTCTTCATTTCTGTTGCTGAGTAGCAGTCAGTTGTGTAGATATAAGATGATCTATTCACCAGTTGATAAGATATCTGGGTTGTTTCCAGCTCTGACTAAAGTATTTTCCTTTGTGTGGACTTACGTATTTTATACCTTAGGGGCAAATATCTAGGAGCAGGATTGTTGGGTCATAGAGTAAATGCATGTTTAATTTTATAAGAAACTTTCAAACTTTCCCAACATGGGTGCTGCATTTTGCACTCCCACCAGCAAATGTAGGAGGGATCCACTTGCTCTACATCCTTATCTACAGTTGACACTGTCATTCTTTAATTTTAGCCATTCAAGTGAACCTTTCTACAGTAGGGCCATCTCAATGTGGGGGGTTCCCAGTTTTGTTAAGATGTAATTGACATAGAACATTGTATTAATTAAAGGTGTAGTGATTTAATATATGTATATATTATGAAATAATACCCCAATGATTTAACATCTGTCACCTTACATAGTTACAATATTTTTTTGTGATGAGAACTTTTAAGATCTACTCCTCTGGCAACTTTCAAATATCCAAAAGTAGTGTTCTTAACTACGTCACCATGCTTTCCATTACATTCCCAGAATTGTTTATCTTCTGATGGGAAGTTTGTACCTTTTGATCACATATGAAACAATCACTTTGGCTCTGAGAGGTTTTGGTTGGTCTTTCAAGTTTCCAAAATGTTTATAAGTGAGAAACACTGCTCTTCACATGAACTGGACTTGAACTGAAGGTGTTATTATATCAGAACTATTTATTTCATGTGTTTTAAAATATATGTGAAAGTGCTTTGAAAACATTAAGAAATGAACCGTCCCCAAGTAGAACATGAGAACGTGCTCATAATTTTGCTGACAGTGTAGAATAACCTTCACTGTATTTGGGTGACATCTGTGGGTAGATACATGATTTCAGCCTGACTTTGCCAGAATACTCTAATTGAGTTTGGGATTACTAAGCAATAACAACAATTACGATAACACCAAAGTCAATCTATACAGCTCCACTAGAAAGAACGGAGGTTTCCAGTTTTGGAGGGAAAGCTGGAAGGAAGTTTTCTCAAGTACACGTGAGGAAGAGAGGGGGAGATTTTGGACTAATAAGAAGAAAGTCTTTTCAGGCAGCTGAGAGCATGGAGGATCAAGGATGGATAGAAATATCCTCATATTCAGAAAACCATGTCGAAAATCAGACTCCTCTTCTGATGTTCACATTCATGCCTATTGATTAAGTTTGCCTGAGGTTTGAACCTTCAATGAGAATTAGGGATGTGGAATACGGAAAGAGAAAGAACCTGGATTTAGGGTAAAATTCTGATTTCACATCTCAGTTCAAAGAGGAGCAAGGATGCTTCCTCAGCCTTCGATCCCAATTTGTGAAGATCAAATGTACTATATTCATATTAAGGCAGTTTAATTTTTTTTAAAGGTACTGGTTTGTTTCCCTTATAAAGCATTCCTCACTGCCTGAGACAAACTAGTTTCGATGGCAACGAAGCAAACCAGTCTAGGACTGTTTTTGCAATCGCCTTGAGAAGCAGGGATGGAATAGAGCAAAGGAAGGATGGAGGGGCTCAGGTTCAAAATCTCAGCTGTCTGTGGCTCGCCATCTCTTTATGGTGAGACTAGGGATGGGATGTAGCTGCTGGAGACAGTGCGGCTCCAGGGACTGCCACAGGATAGGAGAAAAAACACAACAACAAAAAAACCAAACCCCAAAACCCAAACCCGGGACTGTCCTTACCTGCTGCTTTTCAGGCAAAATCTTGCTGTATTGATCTGGAGAGCATAGACTTGAGGGTGCAAGTGGACCCTGGAGACCGTATAAGTGTTGAAATGGCCGGGAAGAATGAGAAACAGGATTCACGAGCCTGAATTCTGGCTTCCAAGGGTGGAAAAGAAAAAAGTGGAGTTGAAAGACGGTGTGTTTCAGGGTAATGTGAGGCCTGGATGCCTGAGGCTTCAAGAAAATACTGGTTGGGTAATCAGCATTCTCTTGGGTTGCGAAATCTTCCCCTGTGCTGCGGGAAATCCCACGAGGGGGCTTCTTAGCATCTTGGTTCTTCTTCCTGCTCCCGGACGCCCCAACCAGACCCCAGCGCCCTCCTCCGACCCTGGCCCCCCACCAGTTGGTGGTCTGGGCAGGACCACTCGCACTGACCCGGGCCCACCTCCGGCTGCTCAGGCCCGCGGTCACGGTCACCTGCCGGGGCCTGCCGGGAAGGGCGGCGCGGAGGGCCCGGGCACAGCCTCCGGGCGCTGGGGCCGAGGTTGGCACGCCTCCCGCGCTGGGCGGGACTGGCGGCCCCGTGGCCCCGCGGGCAGGGGCCGCCCGACCGCTTGCACTTTCCTCTCGCCCTCTTCTGGGGTCGACAGGGCCGGTCGGCAGGCACCTGGAGGCGGCTCCGCGTCCCCCTGGTACGTCGGGCCGTTCTCGCTGGCGCCAGGTAGGGGCGGAGGGGACACTCAGCCCCCAGACGGGCGCCCGGGGAGTGGATCCCCTGCTTCTCACTCGGCGGCAACCGGGCCTCCAGCCGGGTGGCTCAGGTTCCCTGCCGGGACGGGCTGGGGCACACCCGGTCCCCGAGGACCTCGACGCTCCTCGGCCCGAGTCTGCGCCGCGACGCCCGGGAAAGTGAACACGCGAAGGCCGGGCGGGGGTCGACCCTCGGGAGAAACAGGGGCCATTTGGAAAGGGACCGGGACACAGAAGAGGTTCGGGCCGAGCGCCCTTCCAGTCTTGGAGGTACCTGGGGTCGCCTCGGGGAGCTCCCTCTGGCTCCAGGCCGCGGGTGGCCGCGTCCCCCGGGAGGCCGAAGTGGGCGGTGACCCCGGCCTGTGCTGGGACTTCCCGGTTCCCCAAAGGCCGCTCTCCCGCCAGCGGCTTCTGTGTGCCCTCGCCGCGGCTTTGGCACTCTTTACTCTGAGCAGGTGGGTGATGCGGACCAGGGAAAAGCTTTAGAGGTTGCACCTGTGCATCCTGCTGGGGTTATGTCTGCGCATGCTGGTTAACACTAGGACCGAACTTCTCAAGGTTGGATTTGGGTCACGGGGGCTCAGAAGTAGAGAAGGTTCAGGATTCTCACTCGCTGACCCAAGTCTGTCCTCTGCTTCGAGGTGGTCTTCAAGCTCTCCATCCCCCGCGCTCCCCTCGGTTCCTTCAATCCTTAGAATGTCTGAGTTATATCACATATGATTATATCTAATCAGTTTTGATTAGAACATAACATAGAGAGCATTAAGCAGAGATGAGTTTTTAAAGTAAGAATGCTTTGACGTTCTCCTTTTAGCTTCTTCAACTTCTGCAAATGAGAACTTGTGTTTGGAATTTAGGTGCAAACCAGGTTAGTGTTTTTCCTGGGGGCACGGGGGACGGGAATTCAAATCGGAGATGATACAAGTCTTGCAGAAGGTCGTATCTGCACTTCACTAACTCAGACCTTTACCAGAAAGCAACTGGTAGGTAGGGTACCCTGACTTGAAAGTAGACAACCCCCCTGAAAAAAAAGGGAAATAGCAAACATGGTGGCTATTTGAAAATGACTTATGCACTAATATTTTAAGTTTCTTCCTGTTTTAAGCACAGAACATTTGCATCTTTAAACTTGTCATAATGTCCGAATTTGACAGCATGGTTTGGGAGTTTCTAAGCTATCAGTTAATTTTATTTTATTTTTTGCATTTTTTAAAAGAGTTTAGCCTGGCTGGTTAAATGTCTTATTTTGATGAACCTGAGTGAGCATGATTTATTGTGTATGGCATCTTGGCTGTGATCTCCTCATAAAGACCTTTTAATAAATGTAAGTTGTATTTACTCCTTCCAACTAGTAAGAAGGCTTGTTGGTCAAAAATTTTCTTTCTCTACAATATCACTTAAAATTTAGTTTACTTTTTCCTCATACCAAAAAGTCACACCTGACTTTGAGTGCATAAATGGTAGGTACAAAATAGGCAGGGGGAAGTACGAAGAGTATAGGAAATGGAGAACTTATATGCATGACCCATGGACATGACCTAAGTGGAGGGATTGCTGGAGGGAAGGGGGTACCGCATGGGGGGTGTCAAAGAGGGAAAATTGGGATAGCTGTAATAGCATAATCAATAAGACATACTTAAAAAAAAAGATAAAGATGAAGTCGAGTGCACTGTAAAAAAAAATTGAAGTTTTCTTCTTGTAGCCTATTCTTACCAAGCTCATTTTTCATATTGCTAAAGAACATATGTTTTGGGTTATTTCTTTCAATGAGAGTCTCTGGATAAAAATTCTCTTTTAATTTTTGAATGTCTGAAGATATCTATCTCACCTTTACTCTTGAATGGTCATTTAAATGGGTATAGATGTCTAGACCAGCAATTTTCAAGTGGTGCGCCACATGAATTTTTAAAACATGCAATACCTGACTATTTAGTCAGAGGCATTGACCTCTTTCCCTTACATTTTCAACTAAAAAAAAAAAGATAATAACCAACACAACAATAGCTGTATGATGTCAATTAATCAAAATTATACCTATTTTTTGGTCTGATTGGCAAAATATATATATATATTTTTGGTGTGCTGCAGAATTTTAGTAATTAGTTTACGTGTGCATGAAATGAAACAGGTTGAAAATTGCTGGTATAGTTTGGCTGGTATGTTTTCTCAGCCCTCTGAAGATATTACTTCACCATTTTTGGGCTAGGTAAGAAATTCCTATTTTCTTTGTTTTTTTGTGCTTGGGAGTCAATATATGTTTGTAATCTGACATTTTTCTTCAATTCTGAAATATTTTTAGTTATTGTATCTTTTAATATTTGGATCACACCAGCGTAAGTGGCAGGCCTGGGGTCCTGACTCCCTGCGGGGGTTTCTAGTAGGCTGGCTTCCAGCCAGGTTGAGACTCCGGGTCAGACCGCAGAGATTTTTTAGGTCTCTGCTCACATAAGGTGTAGCTTTTTTTCTGTGCATGGCTTCATGGGGAGTTCACTTTCAGTTCTCTGCTATGCACTGGGCCATGCGTCCCCTCTCCGCTCCTGCTTCACCCAGACATTACAGCCCGAGCCATAATGGAGCTCTCTGGTTGTGGCTTCACCGTGGGCCAGAGGGTTTCAACTTCCTCCCTGTCCTGGATCAGCAGATGTCTGCAGCATAATCCGCCTCTAATACTAGGCTTTTTTCTCAGACTTCCATCCTCTCCTTAGTCTTGGATGAATAATTTCTCACTACCCTGTCTGCTTTCTCAATTCTTCAAGCAGATGGTTTTCATACTTTGTCCAGACGCCCATCCCTCACTTAGAGATAACTCCATGTAGTCTAACCTGAGCCGTCACCCTTCCCTTCCTCAGTGTTTTCCATGAGCAGTTCTCTGCCCTGTGTATTGAGAAAGTAGCTCTGAACTTAAGTGCCAAGTTGTTTACTATAGTTTTAGCATCATCAATAATTATTATAGTTGAAAACTCACCGTGTTATAGGCACTATATAGTATTTGTATGAAATAGCCCAAAATCTATATTCTTATAAATTTTACATTTTAAAGGAAATAAGGCTAGGGAAAAATAGATGTATTTGACCTTAAATCTTAGCCAAAAACTAGTATATATTTCTTGAGATCTGTGCTATGTGTTACAAAGTGGGAAAAAATCAAATAATTTTGGTTGCCTAGTACAGTTATACTAAGAGGATTTTTTTCAATAACTGATTAACCAGAATGACAATAGAATATAGTACCAAATAGTAGTGACCATATCACCTTAATTCTGTTGATTTTGGAGGAAGGTGCAATACTAGGCCAATAGTCTTTTTGGGTTAGTTTCTATTGTCTCCCGTTTCTCCTCTCCTTGTCCTTATTCTTTCTTCATTTGTTACCTGGTTGTTTTCTTATTACGTACTGAATATCCTATTTGAGAAATTGTAGAAAGACATTGGAGGCCTAGGATGATGTTATCTTCTTCTAGGGAAAAATTTCCTTTGCTTCTGCAGGTACTCACGAGCACTAGCGTTCCAGAAATCATGCTAACACATTCTCAGAGACTAAGACTGTCTGAGCCATCTGGATAAGTCAAAGCTGCGCTGCAGTCTCTGTGAGCATTTGTTTTCTCTCGTTCAGCCTTACTTGTTTCATCCATGACTGTCCCACACCTTAATCTTTAACTTCCTGTCCTTCAAGGCTGTCAAAAGTGCTGCGGCCTATCAAGAGTATGCTTACTGTGTTCAAGGTGTTAAAAGATAAGATTGAAAGTTTTGGCAGAGAATCAGAAACTATAAAAAATAACATAGCAGGTGTGAAAAAGTACCAAATACAAATTATAAAGATGCCAATTGCAATAACCAAAAAAGTTAAAAGCAGTGGATGGATTTAACAGTAGTTAAACGCAGCCAAAGAAAGAATAATAGACTAGAAAGCATCTCAGAAGAAAGTATCTAGACTGAAACTTGAAAGAGACTAAACTATGGAAAAAACAGAATAGAAAGAGACCTGGAGGATATAGCTAAACCAGTGCAGATGAAAATTTATTATCTTAAGTGGGCATATTAGAAATAAAGAATGGCTGAAAGCTAATGAGCAAATATGCACCTCAAGAAACTAGAATAAGAAGAATAAAATATAGAAAAAGCAGAAGGAAACAGTAATAAAAGAATAGAAATTAATGAAATAGAAAAATAGAGGATCTGTAAAAGGAGAAGTTGGTTTTCTTAAAAATGCCAGTAAGATGGTAAACCTCTTGCAAGGTAATTCAAAAGAGCAGACACAAATAACTCATCTAAGGACTAATATAGGGCAATTTACTATAGGTCCTGCAGACATTGAAATAAGAGGATGTTATAAGTGTGTCAATAACTTTGAAAATTAAAAAAAAACTGATCAATTCTTGAGAAAGTTCTTGAGAAACACAATTTACCAAAACTGATGGAAGAGAAAGAAAATTGGAATAATTGCATAACTGTTAAATAGGTAAATTTAATGTATTTCACAAAAACAAGATACAACGAACAAACAATAACAAAAACTGCCAGCTCAGAGTGTGGCATTAGTGATTTCTACCAAAGGAAAGAAAACTTATAGGGCAAATTAACTTCTGAATGTAGGTGCAGAAATTCTAAACAAAATATTAGCAAATACAATCCAGCAACATATAAAAAGGATAATATATCCAGACTAATTGGGGTTTATTCTAAAAATGCAAAATTGTCTTAACACTAAAATTGACTAATGGAATCACCAGTGTTTATTAACAGGGTAAAGGAGGAAATTCATGTTATTATCTCAATAGATACAGGAAGAAAAAAAGGATTTGATAATTTCAACATTCAGTAATCAAGATAATGACATAAAAGGATAAGGATTGGAAAAAAGAAATAGAACCCTTATATCTGGGTGATATGATTGCATACATAGAAATTTTTCAAAATCTACAAGCTGTGGAATTACTAAGTTAATTCAGCATGATTGCACAATGCAAGGTAAACATAAAAAATTTAACTAAATTTATACATATAGATGTATATGTCACATTTAAATACATAATACTGTTTTCAAAGCTCAGAGGTATCAAATGGTGAGAAATATATCCCACAAAATATGTCCAAGACCTCTATGCAGAAAACTATAAAATATTGTGATAAATTAAAGAAGCCTTAAATAAGTGGAAAGGTATATCATGTTCAAGGATTGGGAGATTTAATATTGTAATGATGTCAACAATCCCTAAATTGACCTACAGATTCATGGCATTGCCAATCAAAGTAAATAGGTTTTGCTTTTGAAACTGATAAGCTGATTGTGCAATTCAGAAAAATATGCTAAGGGCCCAGACTGACCAAGACTCACTTGAAGAAGATAAGGAGGAAGGACTTACTTCTCTGGATATTGAGATATATTTAATGTGGTGCGTTACCAGTACAAGGAGAGACAAACAGGTGTCGGATCAGAATAGAGGGCACTGAGACAGACACGCCCCAATGAGGACATGTGGCTGTCGGCAAAAGTAATATGGTTGATTATTTCCCCAAAATGATCTTTTTAAAAATCTTGCTGGCTCAATTGGAAAAATAATTAATCCCATCTGCTTCCTCAAATATAAATTCCAGTTGGATTGTAGGCCTTAAAGTGAAAGGCAAAGCAATACAGATTTTAGAAAATAATATCTTTGTGATAATGTAAGAAAGATTTTTTAAACAGGCCACAAAAATCACTATTCAAAACAGAATAGAAAATTTAGGATCATGTGTTTATCAAAAGGTTCCACTAAGAAAGTGGAAAAGCTAACCACAGAGCAGAAGGACGTACTTTTAACACATCTATCTTCCATTTCCAGAGTATATAAAGAGTCCCTATAACTTAACAATTGTAATAATAACAGTCCTGTGCCGTGTAACATTTCAGTCAGTGATGGACCACATATACGATGGTGGTCCTATCAGATAGTAATGGAGCTGAGAAATTCCTATCATCTAGTGATGTCGTATCTGTTCTAATGCCATAGTGCAACACGTTACTCACGTGTCTGTGGAGATGCGGTGTAAGCAAACCTACTGTGCTGCCAATTGTATAAAAGTACAGCACGTACGATTATCTATAGTGCATAGAACTTAATGATGATAATAAACGACTATGTTCCTGGCTTATGTATTGATCCTGACTATACTGTACTTTTTATTGTTATTTTAGAGTGAACTCTTTGTATTCATATTTTAAAAGTTTGCTGTGAAATAGTATGCTGTGTTATCCCAGCAGCAGCCTCATACATTTCGCGCTCACCCCCTCTCTGGATTACATCATTTTCTCTCCTGCTCGATTTGGCCTTGTGTTGTTTTGTATAGTAACATGCTGTACAGACTTGTAGCCCGGGAGCCACAGGCTGCCCCACGTAGCCTGGGTGTGTAGTAGGCTCGTGTTAGTGCACTCTATGATGTTCGCACGATGACGGAGTTGCCTAATGAGGATTATGAAATTGTAGTTTATACTATAAAATGCTATGATTCATTGGAAAAAATCAGAAATGTATGTATACACTGGCATAAGTGTCAAGCTATTTTTTTAGATGAGAAGTGAAAATCCAGAATAAAGATGCATGGTATGACCCCAGTTATCTAAAAAAGACAGGAGAGGATGCAAAACAAAGACACTGGTGTGGCTGGAAAAAAAGCTGGCTGCAACAGCAATTACATTCCCAGGCCATGGATGTATTAATGTTATTCACATTTTAATTTTCTGTGCCTGTAAGTTATATAGCCTAGACCTTTTATAATGTTTCAGATACTGTGGGAACCTGGGAAGGTGGGAAGTTGATTTTAACCACAAAAAGTTTTGTTCTTGGAGTTAAATTTTAAAAAATTTTGTACAGTTAATTCAGTGATTAAACAGACAGAGGAGCACAGACAGAAGGAATGAGAAAGCTGCGTAGAGCTTAAGGAGGCCTGGGCAGAGGGAACGTGTCGGTTTCGTGCGTGGAAGGTGTGCAGGCAGCTAACTTTCCCCCACGTTCATCCAACCAGCCCATCCAGAGGCAAGCACTGCCTTCTGTCCTAATTCTCTGCAGGAAGAGGAAGTTCTCTTGGTCTGATTGTCCCTCAGCGCAGCAAACCGCTTTGTTCTGACTGGCGTTCCCAGCATCCTTCCTGTCTGCTAGGAGTAGCTGCCAGACGAGGTTGACAGAGAACGGGACCTTTTTTCTTTGAGTCAAACGGCAGGTATTCCTGGAACTGCATTCAGTGAGTAGTTGTCCAATAGGAGCTGTGGTTTGGCTCTGAGGCCTCTCACTCTTTGGGGACCTCAGACAGGGAAGAGACGCCCTTAACTAGAAGGTTTGAAGTGCAGGGACAGGCGATTGGAAATCGGCGTGGTAAAGTTTTGCCCTCTTCGGAAGCTGCTTCCTTGTTCATTCTTCCATTCGTTCATTTACTCATTCTTTCAACCCATGTTGATTGAGTCCTGCTCTGTACGCCCAGATGGTATTGTGCTTTTGAGGCATTGTACAGTGGCAATATATTTCAGTTAGTGCTGCTGAATGTGTCAGGGAATTTGTTTATTTATCCTTACATTAATTAATTAATTAAAATGAATTCATTGTTATTCGTTCATTCCATTTGCCTCTTGGTTATTTTCTGGTGGCCCTGTCGTATGCGTGCACGCGCGGGTACACATGTGCATTATACTTTACAAGATGTTTCTCAAGAACTGGAATCACGAGATGCCGTCAAATGCAATCACTCACTTGAGCCTCTTTTATTTGTAGGTTGAATCGCGGGATGATGTCACGTGCTTTGTGGACAGTGTGGGTCTTGGGGGCCATAATCAGCCTGTTCAAGGAAGGGGCCCCTGATCAGGCTTCTTCTCTGACTTGTGACCCCGCTGATGTCTGTGATGGCCACTCCAGATTTTTAAGCTCTGTCCCCTCAGGGCTCACGGCAACTGTGAAAAGCCTTGACCTCTCCAATAACAAGATCTCCCGTGTCAGCAACAGTGACCTGCGGATGTGTGTGAACCTCAAGGCTTTGAGGCTGGGATTCAATAAAATTAGCACGATAGAGGAAGATTCCTTTTCCTCCCTGGGGAATCTTGAACTTTTGGATTTATCCTGCAATCACTTATCTAGTTTATCATCCTCCTGGTTCAGGCCCCTCGCTGCCTTGAAATTTTTAAACTTACTGGGAAATCCTTATAAAACACTTGGGGAAACATCTCTTTTTTCTCATCTCGCCAATTTGCGAATTCTGAAAGTAGGAAATACTTACAACTTCACCGAAATTCAGGAAAAGGATTTTGCTGGGCTAACTTTTCTTGAGGAACTTGAGATTGATGCTTCCAATCTCCAGAGGTATGGGCCACAGAGTCTGAGGTCCATTCAGAACGTCAGTCATCTGACCCTTCATATGAAGCAGCCCGCTTTCCTGCTGGAGATTTTTGTAGACCTTTTAAGTTCCTTGGAACATTTGGAACTGGTGGATACTCACTTGAATGCTTTCCGTTTTTCAAAAGTACCAACCAATGAAACCAAGACATTAATTAAAAAGTTTACATTTAGAAATGTGGAAATCACTGATAAAAGTTTTAATGAATTTGTGAAACTGTTGGATTATGTTTCTGGAATGTTAGATGTGGAGTTTGATACCTGTACCCATACAGGAATTGGTGATTTCGATACATCTGTTTTGGGCACAGTTAAAAGTCTAAGTAACATAGAGACATTAACAATACGGAGGCTGCACATTCCATATTTTTACTTATTTAGTAATCTGAGAAGTATGTATGCATTTGTAGGGAGAGTTAAAAGAATCATAATAGAAAACAGTAAGGTTTTTCTGGTTCCTTGTGAACTTTCGCAACATTTAAAATCATTAGAGTATTTGGATCTCAGTGAGAATTTAATGGTTGAAAAGTTATTGAAAAACTCAGCCTGTGAAGGTGCCTGGCCCTCTCTGCAGACCTTAATTTTAAGGCAAAATCATCTGACATCTTTAGAAGAAACTGGAGAAACTTTGCTTACTCTGAAAAATCTGACTACCCTTGACATCAGTAAAAATAATTTCCATCCTATATCTGACACTTGTCAGTGGCCAGAAAAGATGAAATATCTGAACTTATCCAGCACAAGAATACACAGTTTAACTGAATGCATTCCTCAGACACTGGAAATTTTAGATATTAGCAATAACAATCTCAATTCATTTTCTTTGACTATGCCACAACTCAAAGAACTTTATATTTCTGGAAATGAGTTCAAGACTCTTCCAGATGCCTCCTTCTTACCCATGTTACTAGTCATGAAAATCAGCAGAAATAGGATAAATACTTTCTCCAAGGGACAACTAGATTCCTTTCAAAAACTGAAGACTTTGGAAGCTGGTGGCAACAATTTCATTTGCTCCTGCGAATTCTTGTCTTTCATTCAGGAGCAGCAAGCACTGGCCCAGACCTTCATCGACTGGCCCGAAAATTACCTCTGTGATTCTCCATCCTACACGCGGGGCCAGCGGGTTCAGGACACCCATCTCTCCGTGTCCGAGTGCCACAGGGCGGCTCTAGTGTCTGCCGTGTGCGGTGTCCTTTTCCTGTTGCTCCTGCTCACTGGGGCTCTGTGTCACCATTTCCATGGGCTGTGGTACATGAAGATGATGTGGGCCTGGCTCCAGGCCAAGAGGAAGCCCAAGAGAGCTCCCCAGAGGGACATCTGTTATGACGCCTTTGTGTCGTACAGTGAGCAGGACTCCTACTGGGTGGAGACCCTGATGGTCCAGGAGCTGGAGCACTTCAACCCCCCCTTTACGTTGTGTCTCCATAAGCGGGACTTCATCCCTGGCAAATGGATTATTGACAATATCATTGACTCCATTGAAAAGAGCCACAAAACCATCTTTGTGCTTTCTGAAAACTTTGTGAAGAGTGAGTGGTGCAAGTATGAACTGGACTTCTCTCATTTCCGCCTCTTCGATGAGAACAATGATGCTGCCATTCTCGTTCTGCTGGAGCCCATCGAGAAGAAGGCCATTCCCCAGCGTTTCTGTAAGCTGCGGAAAATCATGAACACCAAGACCTACCTGGAGTGGCCCACGGATGAGACTCAGCAGGAAGGGTTTTGGTTAAATTTGAGAGCGGCACTCAAATCCTAGGTTCCTTCGTGAAAGGCCCGTCTTGGCTTGGGGGCGGCCTTTCTACCACTAGTTTTAACTAAGTCCATTCTGACATAAGTATATGTAAATCTCACGGATTTGCTTACTAAAGATACTAAAACTGCTCAGGCTTTATGTAGGGTGCTGTTTTATACAAAGTGCTACCAGACTGAAAAAGAAATGGTTTTTGGTTTTTCTTTATCCTAGGAGACAATGATCTAAGTCCATTATTGATATCTGAATTATCTGTAGCAAATGGTTTTGTTCATTAGAAAACGCATAGATGAACAGAAGCTTTCACATGAATGTGTCGTCATCTCTCTGCTAGCAGACTCATCCATGTCTGTAGAGCGCATCTGCCATCCCACCTGGCTGTCCCCAGTCTTGTGATCAAAGGGGCAAAATATTTGGGCCACTCAGCCCCAACAGTGCTATTCCTAGAAAAAAAAGTTTTGTGTGTCCCCATCAAACTTTACAGGATACAAAATGCCTAAAAAAGAGTGCATTTTCATGTGAACTGGGTCTGTCTGGGTATTTGATAAGTTTCTTTAGCCATTATTACTTGAGCAAGGGTGACCTAACACAAGATACAGTAAATTATGTTTTTGAATGAAAATAAAACTAATAAAGTAACTAAAATACTCAGTTTAGAAGAATTTGAAAGAAGCCTCCCATATTCCTGACTCACCTCCCTCTAGCCCTTAACTATATGGGAAGCCCTAATTTGTATCTAGTTACTCTCTCAGTCCCATCTTCTAGTCTGTTGCCCCTGCATCATGGTGCGTTCTTCTTTGAAACGTCTTGATTCTGATTCTAAAAAAGGCTTCCTCTTTTTTTTCCTTCTGAAAAACAGTACCTGTGAGCTAAATAAAATTTTAAACAAGTATAAACCTGGAGATTCCTCACAATAACAAAAAAAAATTTGATATACAAGAATTTAAAAGATAGACAGTATTTCCATATATTAATTTTTACAATCTAGATTTAACAGTACACTCAATTTAGTGCAATTGATGCTATTTACTGATTTGGTGTGATTTCCTTCTTAAGCTGGGAACCACATGTGAGAGGAAGTGAGCTTCCTTTGACCTGGCTCAGTTCTCGGCCGGAACTGGGTTTGTGTGGTTAACTGGGCTCCAGAGTCAAGAAAGTCCTTGGTTAGCAGGTACATATCTTTGGGCAAGTTACTTAACATGACCCAAAATATTTTCCTGTCCTGAAAACAGGGATAATGATATTGAGATCATCGGGTATGATGTAGATATTAATGTACAGTAATGTAACCATGCCACTGAGCACATGCCCCTTGGTCACTGTTCCCTTTGGAGGGGCAAGGAGGTCAAGAGGACCAAGCCTAGGAGATTGGGAACTGTGGGGGTGCTGCATGGGGTGACAGCGTACCTGTGTTAGTGTTAGCTGTACTATTTTCCAGGAAGTAATTCGTCTCTTTATGTATTATCATTTGCAAGTGGATATTTTTTCTGTTATGGGTACTGGCAGGGATATAAGGGATCCTGTTGGTTGCAGAAAAATATCCCAAAGAAATAAGTACAATAAGTGTATAACAGGCTTTCGTCCTTGGGACACTCCCATAATGTTTCTTCTCGCTCATACAAACTGTTAGGGTGGAACACTGGAAGGGTGTTAGGGAGGAGACAGTAGGCAGCCTAAGAAAAACAATGGACAAGTTCAGGGGAAGGAAACTGGAGGGGATGCCACAGACACCGAGCACAATAATGGACTTTTTGTTTTACTCTCTATTTCCTGCATTAAACCCAGTGCTAATTATCATGAGGACTAGACACATTTAACATGGACTTAGTCTGTTAGATTGGACTGCGATAATTTCCACAGCAACAGAAATAACTTCACGGTTAATTGATAGATTTAAAGTAATATTTAAAAAATAATCTTTATGGTTCTCACTGCAAAAGTTAAACATGTTCACTGTAGAAATTTTATAAAAGAGATAAGATTATATAAAA
This sequence comes from Mormoops blainvillei, assembly GCA_004026545.1. NCBI lineage: Eukaryota > Metazoa > Chordata > Mammalia > Chiroptera > Mormoopidae > Mormoops > Mormoops blainvillei. The sequence goes on from PVJD01008446.1 coordinate 40,404, forward strand.
GAGAAATAAGAATCAGCTCTTATCCTTTTACTGTTGGATAACCACTGACTACTGTACAGTATGTAGGTCTCCAATATATTATATATATATATTACATATATATATACTTTACATATATATATATAAAATCACAAAACTGGGAATCAATTTTAAATACTTAAATTGCATAAAAATAGCATTTTTATTTTTTCTGAGATTGTTTAGCTATTATTATTATCTCACATATTTCTGAACTCTGAGGGTCATTCAGAATTCCAGCAAATTCATACTGGCTTATTTGCCCAGGGCTCTAAAAGATTCTAAAAGGACCCTGGCCCGGTAACTCAGTTGGTTAGAGCATTGTCCTGATATGCCAAGGTTGCAGGTTCAGTCCCTGGTCGGAGCACATACAAGAATCAACCAGCGAGTACATGGATGAGTGGAACAGCAGGTCAGTGTTTTTCTTTTTCCCTCCCCCTTTCTCTCTCTCTCTCTGAAATCAGTAAATTAAAAAATATTTTAAAAAAGAAAAAAAATCAGCTACACTCTTAAAAATAAAATAAATTAATAGGTTCTATTGTAAATCAACCCTCACACTGCTGTCCACTGAAGATGAGTGGCAAACACATCAGAGATCAATTTAAGGGCTCCTTCTTTTCCAGAAGAAAAGCTAATTCTCAGTGTTTATCCAGCTGTGAGGTCTTTTGTCAGTAGACCATAAGATCGAGAATCTTGTTTCATCTCCTTAACCCTTGCACTTGACTGGTATATAATAAGTATTGAATTGTTGAAATGTTTGCTAAGTAGAGCCCTGGCTGGTGTGGCTCAGTGGATTGAGCGCCGGCCTGTGAACCAAAGAGTCGCTGGTTCAATTCCCAGTCAGGGCACATGCCTGGGTTGCAGGGCAGGTCCCCAGTAAGGGGTGCTCGAGAGGCAACCACACATGGATGTTTCTCTCCCTCTCTTTCTCTATCCTTTCCCTTCTCTCTAAAAATAAATAAATAAAACTTTTTAAAAAAATAAAGAAATGTTTGCTGAGTAGAGAGATAAGTCAGAGTTAAATCTCCTAGTAACCTGGGTGGCGAACCAGTCATGACACTGAAGCGCTGGACAGTTTCAAGGAGGAAAACTACCAGCAGGTAAAAATCTTAGTGTTGAGTTCTTCGTTAAAACCATGATGGAGCTTTGAATAGCATTAAATATGTTGCCAATGTTTTTGACAGTGGGCGTGTTTTTTCCTACTTCATATGAATATAATATCTTTAAGTATTGCAGATTAGATGTCTGGTGTTATGTATACAGTGTTGGCTATTTAACAAACAACCAGTACTTTAAACCAAATTAATTTGGGGGAGTCTGACATATCATTCGTGGGTTAATTCTTTCTGACTGGTCTTACCTATTCTATTAATTTTGTTCTCTCCTGCAAAAGGATTATTTTTAGTCTTCCGGAAAATATTTATTGTGTGCCTACTATATACCAGGCACTGCTCTAAGTGCTGGGGATACAATAGGAGGAAAAAAATAGATAAAATTCTCTGCTTTCATGGAGGGAAAGACAAACAATGAATAATAAACCTATGATATCATTGCCGGTATTGTTGAGCACTTTGAAGAAAACAAAAGCAGAGCCTAGCAACAGAGTGATTGTGTGTGTGTGTGTGTGTGTGTGTGTGTGTGTAGAGTGGCACAAAAGAAGAGAGCGATTCTCCCCACTTCTGTGCAGCCCCTGGATGGGTCAGGCACATTTGGCAGCCCAGGAAACCTGGCACTGCTCTGGCCCATTGGGTGGACCGTGGCACCTAGTGCTAGAGACTTCAGGAGTAATCCCACCTCTACAGAAGGGCTCTGTGGTGCCGAAGTGGCCATATGCTCACAAGCACAAAGAGTAGAAAAGACCAGATTCTTAAACCATAGCTGACTTAGCAACTCTGGCGACGTCTCCGAAGATGTTGAACTGATCAGAAGGTGTTAGTTACCACTAAATGTTCTGTGTGAGAAGTACTTTGCAAACCTCTGAAATGCTTAGAGATGACATCAGTGTCACCCAAATTAGAGGCCAGGTTTGTCCGTGGAGGTGCATAAATGTGTCGCATGCATGGATTAGAAAACAATTGTAATGGGAAAGATGCAAAGCACGTATCGTTTGCTTATTCTGTTGTTCAGTTCTTTAAATTCTTTCCATATAGACAAATTGTCTTACGTAGACCACCAAATTTTATTCATTATTGGAAGTCTTGGAATCATCTCTAAAATTAAAAAAAGAATGTCAGTTGTGAATGTAGGATGAAGGATTTGATAATATTTCAACATGCAATATGTGGCTTCTGGGGTAAGTCTGCTGTATCATTCCAGACCTAGTGAATAGTTAATGCCTTGAACTATTCCTATCACCATGGGTTGCCAGGCCACCAAATAACGAAGCCAATCCAGGATTTGTCCATACAAAATGTGTGTGCGCTCCCAGCTAAATCTCAGTTAAGGAAGTTGCCTTAAAAATGGCCAAGGGGCAGAAATATTTCTAAATGTCATTTGCAAATACAATAAGCAATGTCATGAGTAGGCATTTCCTTTCTCGTTAATTCCCTGTGCTCCTTTAAAAGCCCCTTACGTGATTTTTATAGCATTGGGTTATCATAGTTATTTATACTGCACCTAATTTTTAAAAATAAAAAAATTATACTAAAATCCCAAACTACAAAACAATAATAAAAGGCAAGGGTCACATACTGAAAGAAAGAGGAAGAGGGAATGACTATATTGGAAAACCAAGGATAAGGGGGCTGCTATAACTGAGCAAAATAGCTCTGGGCTTTCCTGTAGTCAGCTCATCAGAGGAAACTCATTGTGTATTAAAAAGAGGAACGTGTGTTCACAGGTAGGATATACCTTTTCCTGGTATCTTTGATAAATTGTGCTAAGAGGACTTAATACATAGTATCTCTGATAGCAATGTTACACGCATGAAGGCAGTTTTTTACATATAGCTTTTTCTTCTATTGAGTCTCAAAAAGAGCACATGTAATATTCAAAAGCTTCTTCTCTGAAGACTCTATCAAGAAACCAATTGTTCTTTGTTATTTAAATGATTTTTAAAGGTGACATTTGTGATCACATTATGACCAATTTTATAACAAAGATTTATGTACTGTGGTTTTATAAGTTGTTCATCAAAAATGATTCTGGGCTCCATCTCCTCATAAGAGAATGGAAATTCAGGGGGAGGGGACGACCAGGAAGGAGGAAGGAGCATCACACATTTGACCTTGGTTGTGCTGAGTTGTGTGGGCTCCTTGAGAGAGGCTGGGCCTCCCAGGGAGAGGCCCGGCCTGTAGATAGAGCTGGTGGCTGCAGACGGTGTTCTCTGGTTATAGCACGGCTCTAAGACCCAAAGAGCCATCAACGTGCTTCCTCTGCTCCTGGACTTAAACATCTTTCTTTGATTTGCAGACCTCAGAGATGGGAGGAGGAGGATTGCTGCCAACGGGCATTGTTAAAGCTGTGCATTTAGGGTCAGTGAGGGGCAGGGAAGAAGGGCGATGCCTCCTTTAGCTCCGTAATATTTAGGAGACTGATACTTGGAAAGTACAGAAATACTGTCTCTCATGAGAAGAGAAGGTTGATACCAACCTCTCAATGCCCTCTGCTTAAACGGGGATATATTTTAGTCCCATTTACCTCCCCTCCTGGGAGATTTTATATATATATATAAAATGGTCTAGAGCCAGTGGGGCTGAGAACAAAGTCTTCGCAGTCAGCTCTGAATGGAGTCCTTACCTTCCTGTGCCTTAATGAGATTTGGGTTTATTCAGATAGGGATCCTGGTGTCTATAAAAATCCTAGTTGCTGCAATAAGCTGACCAAGCCTGTAGGGTCTTTGTTTCCTTTCAATATTATTATCACTAGGCTTTAGCCTAAGAAAAGATAAGGGTGTGGCAAGGAATTTAAAAAGCCAAAATCTAGGTGGAAAAGCCCTGCTCATTAATAGAAATAATAAAATTTGGTACACCTTAAAGATACCTTTCTACACTTTAGTTCACATTTGGGGCTTTTAAAATTTAAAAGATATCCACCTGCCCGCCCACCTACCCATCCCATCTACCCATTACTATCATCCATATAGCTGTCTGTCTGTCTGTCTATCTGATCCTTCCACATATTTACTTATCTTTTGCAATGTCCCATCACATTTCCACTAAAGCCCAATAGTGGCTCATATAGAATATAAAGAGTAGAATGTGTCTTTTTTGGCACTTAAGTTCCTAACCGGAATAGTAACAGGCACAGGGGAGAAAAGAAGAAGCCAGTAAGTCGATTTGATGAAATAGGCGATTAGGGAAAGAAGCAAATTTCCTGCTGTAACTACAAAGGAGATAATGAAAAGTTAGACTGAAGAATCCTTCATCAGAAACATTTAAGATAATATTACCTTTTTTTTTAAATAAAAAGGATACGGGTTACTGATCATCCTCTTCAAATCAACCTTCTCTTTGCAGTAAGGGCAAGTCTGCTTTTTACCAACAATACACCACCCTCGGATGCAGAATTCATGAAAGCTTCGGCATCTTGTTAGGGAAGCTTCTGGGTATGAAAGGCAAGGTTTACTTCATGAGGACACGATGGAAATGATTTTGTCTGTAGGGTGGAGTAGTGGAGGGCGAGAGAATGACCGTCAGTCATGGCTTGATTGTGCGTGTTGCTTTTTTAGGGAGATTCTGGAGGATGGTGGACCCCACCCCCCAAGGACTGTGAGCTTGGAGTCAGAGGTGCTGTAGCTTTCTGACCCAAAGGAGTTTACCAGGCTTCTTGGCCTCACTTGTTCTTCTTGCCTCACTTGAACTTCCCAAGAATTATATTTGATAAAGAATGTGAAAGTGCCTTTTTACAGTAATATCTTATGTAAATGCATCATTTTATTTCCCTGCCTCACTTATTGTGCATTTCTCATGCATTTCCCATAGTATTTCACTGTTCTAACTTCGTGCCTCACTCATTATCTGCTATGTAATCAGACTTGTCTTAGGCACTTAGATGAATTTAAATTATCTGTGATCATGAACTTATAAATATTTCTATTAACCTCTTATGTTTTTTCTCAACTTTTTTTGTTATAAAGAGCCAGTTGTTTTTAATAGAATATAACCCTAGGCATTTACAAATTCATCTGTATACATCTCCTTATCTAGAATGTCTGACCCTTTGCCTCCAAAGTGGAGAGTCGACTCTATGTTTCCCATAGCACCAGGGACTTATTAGAACATGGACCGCATTGTAGCGTGACTTTCCGCCCACTGCGTGTCTCTCCTGGACTACATGCAATGTCTCATTCATCTCTGTCCTCAGCACTTTAGGCAGTGCCTAAGCATTGAATGCCTAGGCATTGAATGAATATTTGAATGAATTACTCAAAGCCAATTACTTTTGCAAATATATTTTCCCAGGGTTCACACACACATTGTAGATTTGGGCAAAATGATTAACTATCCTGAGATCAGTCCTATTTGTTTATTTCTGCAGTCATCGATCCCAATGTGGCTTTCTGCAGCAAGATCTCACGGTTTTCTGGCTGGCCTTCATATACCCATGGGAACAGCAATGAGGCAGAAGGCCCCTCCCTCCCTAACAAATGGAGGATCATGGAGGTGTAGACAAGTCAAGACCATGTGAATAATCCCTCAACGTTAGATACGTGTGCAACAGAGAGTTTCCACTATTTTATGTTCTTGGAATTGGGGTTATTTTTTGCAATTTGCTTAGGTTAACATAAAGTATTGTATTATAACAACGATTTTGAACCAAAACTCGTTTGGCCCTTCATTCAAAGGGGCTGGAGCCAGCACTGGAACATCCACCTCCCCTTTAACACTGGCTTTCGTCTCCAGGATCCGCATGCTGATTGGCTGCAGAGCAGCGCTGAGCTCTCTGCCCCTGCCTTGTTCATATGACTCACGTTTGCTTGCTTCTTGCTCATATGACTCATGCTAAAATGGGCCATTAATAATGCTCCCTGCAAAGCAAATTTAAAGATAACTACATTTTGGATTACATATGCACACATGTACAACAATCCCTAAGGGCTTTTAAAGGTGGAGAGAGGAAATATTTCCACTTGCAAAAGGCAGCAGGGGCTCTGTTCCAACACTTGAAAAGTAAATCATATTTAAAACTAGGGCCAGACTAGGAAAATTTCTACCAAGAATGATAGTTTTTTGGGAAGGGTATCACGCTGGAAAACCACGCTAGAATTCCATATGGGATATCTTTATTTCTTACCTTAACATGTAAAGGCTAAAATGTTGGAGTAAAGGTTCCTATTACATTTCAAATGCATTCGGTCCAGTTTTTTACTCTCAGGATTGAGTAACTGGAATCTGTCTGGATTAAACAGAATTGAATCATAAGCGCTGCTCATCTAGGGTATTACTGACCGAGAGAGGTGGGCTTCGAGGCAAGAGACACATGGTTTCAGCACCTCATAATGCCAGAGCTTTGAACTGAGTGTATAGTGATATTGTAAAATGGATATTACACTATAAAATAAAGTATTATGTATTTAGAAAAGAATTGTTGGCCAGCCCAAACCCAGCTTTGGTATCCAGAGTTACACACTACCTCACTCGGGGCTCTCGATCCCAGTGTCCTTCCACATACCGAGGTTCTCCTCCATGGCTACCCGGTCCTCGGCGAGCACTGCTTCCCAGGCCTGCCTTGCCTGGTCCCTCACACCTAAAGATCCTTCAGCCAGTAGGTGGCTGTTTGGAGCAGAGCTCATAGGCAGAGGAGCCAAATGGTCCAAGAACTAGGTGCTCACATTTTGGTCCTTCCTTTTGTAATGTAGGGTGTCCTGCTGCCTGTGGCATTATCCTGTCTGCCCCCATTACCCCTGATGACACAAGCAAGTTCCCAGGATATTCTGCAGGCAAAACACACTTTGTTGTTCTTGGTCCTGGGAGACTCAGACGCAGGGCTCTGCCCAGGTAGTCCTGAGCTACTCCCTGCACTCTTCTTCTCACCCCCCACCCCCTTCTCTCCCTGGTCCTCCTTGGCCGCCTGTTCACTTATGGCTTTGCCATCTTTCCCAGCCAGCATCCTATACAGACGCTGCAGCCTTCCTGGCCCTGTGGCATTAACATTCCTTTTTAAAAAGGAAATTGCTGGAGGAGGAGGTTCACCTTAAATTCACAGTTCATTAATCAGCAGGGGTGATCAGAAAGTCTCAGAAAGAAAGATGGACAGCAGGATGAAGGCCTGGGAACTCAGCCAGACAGAGGAGATGAGGAGAGAAGAGGAGAGGAAGGAGGGAAGGTGATGAGACAGTCTTCCCTAACTTGCCATCATCGCCCATACCCAACACAGGCTACTTGAAATCTGCCTCCCGATATTGCCTCCTAAAGACCAAATGGTTTCCCATGAAGAGGATACACATGACTGCAGGAAAGCTGGTAGGTGTCTTCAATGAGCCCTTCTTCATCGAGCTCCACGATGATCTTCTGCCCACAGACGGCGCAAATCCTGTCCGTCAAGCTCCGCGTGGGCATCCCAGTGACGCTGTAGAACTGTTGGGGAGAATGCACAGAGCAGCACTGAAGAGGAGAGCGCAGGCCCTTCTCTAAAAACAGGGAAGCCACTGCCAGGCTGTGGGACATGGCGTCCTTATTGTTTCTCTGTTGGTTTGGAACTTGGAACGCTTTTTCCCATGGGAATGATGCTACAGTGGGGGCGAGGTTTCCAGGCAAAAACCCGCTGAACCCCAAATGGACCCGAAATACATTGCTAAATATAACCTCAAATCTAATATTCCAACGAAGCAATCCTTCAGGAGGAATGTTTTTTTTTCCAGGGTTGAAGCTCAGAATCGCACAGGAAGCTTTCAAGCTTACCTACTCAGAGACTGGTCCATCTCTTTAATCTGAAGATTTTGATTCACCGCATCTACGTATTTTTAATTCCCATGTGATTACAGTGCACGCATACACACACGTACACACACACACACACTATCAATTCAAGTTGCTTGTGTCTGTGCCCAGTGGCTTGAGACAGTACATTTATATACAGGGTCTGGTACAAATAACACCCCTTTTTTATTACAAAATCTTTTATTACAAAATCAAAAGCATGTAATTCTGAAACATAACAATATCATACTCAAGCACATCATCTGACATTTTAGGTGAAATGTTCAAATTAAAACTATATATTATTACACCCATACTACCCTACCCACCACACCCAAGCAGGAGTTACTTCTGCCAGACCCTGTATTCAGTAGTTAAAATGAAGGTAACAGAGGATGGGGTGGGATCAGGTGAGACATCTCCAGAAAGTTAGTGCTCAAAGACTTGAATATTTTGCAAGGTTAAATCTCTTCTTCCTGGCCCATTGAGAAGAGGGGGCATATAACCTTCTCTTTCTTCCTTGTCCATAAACAAGCATAAGAGGACCTGGGAATTTTTTAAGGAGTATGGTTTCTTCTTTTTGTCGGAGGAACTGGGAATGAAAATGTTCCCTCCTTTGTTGACCTTCCGCCATGTAAGAAAGGCAGCTGGCCCAGACATGACACATGGCAGGGGAATTCCAATGGGCGTCTGGTTCTAACCTTTCACCACGGAAGCTGGATTCCAGGCTCTAGGAAAAGGTACGATAGAGCCTGTGGAGGCAGGAAAGGGCAGGTGGGGCGGGGAGAAATCAAGGGCATGCTCTCTCAGCCTTGCCCCTTAAATGGAGAGGGGGACGAACAGCCCAGAAGTTCACTCTTGCCACTCACACCAGATTTTCCACTTGAGCCCTGGCTGCATACTGAGACACTGATGGAGCACACGGCTGCAGATACCCTGAAGCTGCTGGTCGTCCCCGGAGGCTCTGGTTTGGGTTGAAGAGACGCGCATGTGTCAGACACAGACAAATGCTCCTGGTATCTGAGTCTGAAGTCCATTGAACCAGAAAGTATGCCTGTTCCGAGTTTTATTTTTAAAAGAGTTACAAAAGCTCTTAGGGATTTTTTAATTCCAGGGAACAATATGCAGTCAGAATATATTTAGCATCCTTTTTATATCTTCTACTTCCTCAAATGCTTCATAATAACAGCTGATCTTTATGATGAGCACCCTGAGGCGCTGGTTGATTCTGACGTGTTTTAGGTGCATCACATATGACTTTTATTTGTTGCAGAGATAAAGGGTTTCGTTATTGAAGTTTTACTAATTCTTTAAATGGTGGCAGTTGGAGTATGCTAGATATAGTTACTTTCAAATAATTAGTCTGTTTTGTTTTAAAAGATGCCTTATTTCCTAGCCACTTTGTATTACTAAGAAATGTCTTCCCTAATTAATTGGCAAAGACTTTTTTTTCTTTTTTTCTTTCTTTCTTTCTTTCTTTTTTTTTTTTTTTTGGTGCGAGGAGAATCCAAGGAGCAATTGGGCTGAGAGAAACAAAAAAGATTTATTGATTTCTGGAAATGGATGTAAATGTAGTATAAGACGAGGCCATTTCTCCAAGTACTATGAACAGTTACAAAAGAATGAAAGCAACACTTACCCCTATCGTAGAAGCCATGTATTCTGAGCAGATCTCTGCAAAATCTCTCCCCATTATGCCATAGTAGAAGCCGTAAAACAGAGACACAATGCCAAAGTCCATGGAGTCTCTAGCCTTGATCCTATTGGAAGCAACAGGGCAAGGAAATAAGAATGTGGCATTTGGGGCGCTGGAGAGGGCTGCAGCTGGCAGAATGTTTCTTGCCACAGTATCTAATAGAAACTTGAGGGGTTGTTTTTTTTTTCATTGATTTGTGTAGTTTTCCTTTTTGTTAATGAAAAAAAATTGAATTCTCTAAATTTCCCTCAAATTTTACCACTCAGTGCTAAGCGGACAAAAGTAATTCTTGAGCAAGTCTTCAGACGCCTCCTAGGACTGCAGTCCTTAGACAAGCTGGTTCTAACCAATGGCTGTCAAGCTGGGCTGAGCACGGGAAGACCTGGGCAGCTTGTAGAAATCTCTATCCCCTGGCTATACTCAAGGCCAATTACGTCAAACTCTTGGGGGATGGGCCCAGGCAGCAATATTTTGGGGAGCTCTCTAGACCCCAGGCATCCCAATGGTCAGGTAACATTCCAAACCTCTTTAAAAGAGCAAAGGTTCTCGGCCTTAAATATAGATTATAATCACCTGGGGAGATTTGAAACTATACTGATATGTGAGCCCACCTTCAAGGGCTCTAATTTAAGTGGCCTGGAGTGCGGTCTGCACAGCAGTGCTTTTTAGGAGCTATTTAGGTGACTCCATAACACAGCTGGGGTTGAGAATTCCTGCTTCAGACCCCAGATTTTTATAGAATGATTTCAAATACTTTATCTTACCCCAAAAATGTTTGAGATAGATATAAGACTTAACCTCAGATTTTGAGGCCTTGTGCTACTATGCCATAAGTTGTCATGTATTGGTCAAAAATGATTTTTTGCAAGTTGGATTATATTTCAGATATAATAGGATTCTTTATTATAATCCCCTCTTTTTTCTCATTTTTAAAAATTGGTGACACTATTACAGATATCCCCCCAAAAAGATCTCTGTAAAAAGTGAATAACTGGCTTCTAATTTAATTTCTAAATCTTAATCATTGCATATTTGGTTTGTTATATCTGTCAGTAGTCTCAAATACTAGCAGTGGGCCCCGGGTGGGTCTGATGGAATCGGGAAGGGAGTAGAGAGTGGACAGGAGTGGGGTCGTCCGTTTCTGGAGCCTTCTTCTAGGTGCTTTGGTGCTCTGATAACTTGAGAAGGCAATGTAAAGGCAGAGGGCCTTGTCGATTTCAAGGGTACAGATCTTTTGGTGGCGTGATCTGGGGACTGCAGCACAGGTGGCAGCATCATCCTTTCCAGGTTTGCCTGGGTGTATTTGAGAATGAGGAGGGGGGCGGGGAGTGAGGATTACCTTCCTTCCAAGTCCAGGGAAGCAGGTATTGATAAAAAGTGTAATTAACAAACTTTGTGGTTCCACAGAAGAGACTCCTCATGCAGTGATGATCAACAACAAACACTTGGTGGGGAAAAAAAATAATTCCTTCCCAGTCAGAAGAGTTAGGTCATTTGTATCCTTCATTGTAGGAAAATCCACGGTTAAGGCTCTTAAAATCTTATGAGATAATAGTGTTGGGACAACTGTAGTTTCAAGTGATTTAATAAAGGTCCTTACAAATATTCTTGCATTCACTAAAAGAAAGTAATATAGGCAGTATGCTAAAAAAAGAGATTGGTGCCTTTCTATGTCTTCAACTAGCAATAATAGCTTGGAACAGTTACTTTCTATGCCTTTCCTGCTGGAGAACGGTAGGAGCTCCTGGTCTGAAAGTTTCATGAAATGCTTAAACAATCAGACTGCACTCTTGCCACAGGAAGAGTCCTTTCCACCAGGGCCGGCTCTCTCTCCCATTGCCTTATTTTATGAGTTAAGGGTTACCGATCTCAGCCTTTCCATTTCTGTTATTGTCCCAGAGTAACTTCGATATGAGAAGGACTGTGGGGATGTTTTATCTGAGCTGCTTTCCACAGCTATGTGGGGTGTCCGAAATTCCCTTTCCAGACAGCACGCAGGCGCTCTGCTGGTGAGGACCCCGTCCACAGCACAGCCTGGCCACCAGCTTCCTAACGGAAGCTTTATTTCCCTCCAGATTTTCTTGCTCTGTTACCGCTTTGCCTCTCTTTCAGTTTCTAAGCACTCAGGTTCCTCCTTTTCCAACTGTCCCCAGCAAAAGGGTTTTCATGGGGACTAGAAACAAAATTCTAGAGCAGTACTGTCCAACAAAAACATAGATCGGACATACATAGAACACTGAATATTTTCTAGTCGCCATATTAAAAAGGTCAAGCGAATGAAACGATTTCACCAGCACAATGAAAAGGCTATCATTGTAACACGTAGCTAAGATGAAGATTATGTTTCATGTTCTCTTTGAAATCCAGTGTGTATTTTACACTACAGCAAGTCTTATTTCATATTTTAAGTGCTCAATAGTCCTGTGCGTCAGCTGCTACTGTCCTGGGCAGCATAGGTCTAGAAGTTTTAAGGAAGAAGGTACGCAAAGGAAATGACGCTTCAGATTTTCGTGGGAGGGAAATGCAGGCTTGCTTTTAATGGAGATCTTTTAAGTCTGCAGATCAAGTGTAGTTTCTCTTCAAATCATATATGTTTGTGTGTGTATGTATTTTGAGAGCATACAAGTAGGTTCTGTCACTCCTGTCATTCTGCTTTTAATAATGCATTTCAGCGACAGCACAGTTTTACATGATGCATGAAGTTAATATTCAGTATAATAATGCTATATTTAAGTATGATGATGACATTATATTTTTCCTATTTTAAAAGAAAAGTTTTTCTATAGCTATGAAGTTCATTTAGTGCTCTGTCGTTGGCTGGGAATGTCACATCCGTTTTTGTTTTTTTTTCTTGGCTGCTATTGAAATGCTTTAGCTGTAATGACGAGGTTGCAGTAAATAATAGTGTTTCTTTGTACCCTAAACAAATATATTTTAAAAAAATATTTCAGTAAATATGTAAATCCAAAGAGAAAAACTACATAACAAAATGCATATCACACTTACATTGGGAACGGGAATATATGCATATAGAAAGAGCGCTAGTTTTAACATACTTATAATAAGACAGTCAGAAAATGAAAAATACTTATTTTGTCATAAAAGTCATGGTAAGCATTTGTATCTTCTTAATAATCCATATGGATTATTAAACTTCATAACTTCCTTTGGAATATTCTTTTTCTAGGTGGAGTAAAGAGGGGTGCGTTAAAAAAGCAAATAAACAAGAAGCACCTTATTGTAGCAGCCTTAACTGTGGGAAGCTGCTAGACTACCCTGAGGTTATTCTTTTGCTTGAGTATCATTTTACTAACACACATTGATCACTTTTTTGAACAAAAAAAAAAGAAATCGATTGAACTTATTAAGGTCTTTGATATTCAATTAGGAAAAAAGAAAGAAGTTGCTATTAGTTCTTTGAAATTAGTTCGTTTTTTCAAAGCATATTTAAGAACCAGATTTGTCAACTTAGCTTTTTGAGAAAATGATAAACAAATGATGAAGTAATTGATGATAATAGACCTTTACTTTGGAATTCATTGTTACTAAATTAAAAATGCTGTACTATATGTTTTCCATTCATAATAGATATAGTCTGGAATGAAAACTTTCCCTGAAAAATGTAAAAATATACTGGAAAATCTATGTTTCAAAAATGTTGCCAGAGATTCACTGTTGCATTAAAGCTCAGTTTTTTAACCAAAATTTTTATTCTGCAGGCCTCTCTCTCTCTTACTTTTCTTTTGGCCTCCCCAGTGACATCCATGACAGCAGTGAAATCTGCTATCAACAACGCATGCGTGGGAAATCACAGGGCCAGGCACGGCTTCCAGCTACAGAGAACCTGACCAGGTGAATGTTACAAGCAAGTGCTTGGAGACATTAAGGTCTTCATTGGAAATACTTACTTGAAAAATAAATGGAGCCCGCTCATTGTAAATATGATAGCCGAATAACCCACTACACCGAGTGCATAGCTGAGTTTGTAGATTAGAAGAAACCATTTGTAGACCAAACTGTGGAGTGAAAAGTGGGGAGAGACACAGAGCATGATACATTATAAAGTATATTATCTTTTTCAAACATTGCCATAAGTCAGTTTTTAGTTTCTAAAATTCTACTAATTATGTAATATAAAGAATGTAAGTATATCAGCTAAACTCAACAGTAATCTTGAGTTTTAATATACTATCAACAAGCAACTATCAACAACAAACACTTGGCGGGGAAAAAATAATTTCTTCCCAGTCATGGTACTATCATGTGCATGTGTTTCTGTGTATATACGTATATAAATTTATTGTAATTTATCTATGTTCCTCATGTAAAAATGGCCTTCAGGGATGATCACTCTACTTGGGACCCTGCCTCCTCCCCTGCTTTTTTCTCATTTGGCTCCAGGGTTAGCTTTAAAGAGTGGTTTTGGTAGGAGTACCTTGGGGGAGAGCAAAGCCAGGAGTCTCTCTTCCTCCTGCTCCTGCTGCCCCACCCCCACCCCCACAGCCTTCCTCCTCTCTCCGCTCCATTAAAGCGCCGCTCCCCTAGCCCTGGGATGAACTTGCTTCATTCAGACTTGTTGTCTTCTGCTCTCTGGATGCACTGACCGTGACCACCCTTAAGGCCTTTCCTTCTTCCCACAGGGCCTCAGTGGGGAGGTGAGAGGATGGCATGGAGGGGACAGTGGAGATGATCTAGAAGGTACCCCCGTACCCTGTTCCTCCCCCACAATCCTGTTAGTAAAAGCCCTTGGAAAAAGCTATGCAAAGGGCCACGTGGCTCCTTCATGCCTGGGAGGATATAGGAAGAGGCTGGAGTCAGTTTCATTCCTGGTGGGCCGTGGTACAGGCCCCCTTCTCCAACAGGTAACAGGAAGAGGTGGTGGAAGGAGAAGCAGCCAGTTGGGAGGCTACTGTAGGTGCCCAGAGACAATAAGGGGGTGGCTGGACCATCGCTCTCCAGGGCAAACAGTGGCAGGAGACCCTGTTTGCCCCTCAGTCCTTTCTTTCTCTGCCCTCCCGAAGTCCCACCCCTGCCTTCCACACCAGACTTGGCTAAGAGTCTCACTGCAGAGACCCGACCCTCTCACTCCTGACCCCAGGATCCCTGTCCCAGCTCTCTCGCCTTCCCTGCCGTCCTGCCTGTTGGAGCCATTGCACCAAATGCTTAAACTTTATGATACTTCTGATGTAAAATTTCGATGTTACTTTAAAAGATGCCCACTTCAGTGAATTCCAGTTAGAAGGGAGTTTCTGAAACATGACGGTTTAAATGGGGGTTGTGGGCTAACGGGAGGAATGAATTATCCTTTACATCATTTGTATGGTGAAGAAGTGCTTTCCCTGCTTCAAGCAACTCACATACAAGGGCTGTCCAGCGGCGGGGCGGGGTAGGGGGGCACTTCTGCCTCCAGGTGTAACCCTGCCCAGGGAGGCATCAACCATGAGCCACACGGAGCTGGAAGCTCATGTGAGGGGGGTCGGATTGCTGTGAGGCCGTGTCATCTCTACAGGGGCCAGAGAGGGCTTTGGGGCCAGAGGGACTCAGTGGGTTGCTGGGTTGGTCCTTTTGATTGTCCAAGGCCAACCTGTTGAATCTTTGCTCAGTGCAGCCAGATCAAGGTAGAAGTTTGTGCTGCTAAAAGAGGGGAGGATGGGAAAAGTGGTCAGCTCCGAGAGGGCCTCCCTCTCCGCCCCCAAGCACCAGCCGGCACCAGAGAGGAGCTCCTCGAGCTCCACACATACTCTGCATACGCCCCCTCTACCTGGAGGGCCCCTCTCCAGGTGGCGCCTGCATTAGTGGTGTTCCCCACTACCAACTTTTTTAAACGCAGGGTTTCTCTGTGCAGAGTGGTTTGTTGTTGTATAAGGCCACAGCATGCTGTTGGGAGTGGGGGCTGGGCATTCCAGCAGTCCTTGGCTTGATTCTGGGCTCTGTCATTTTCTCTCTGTGGGGCTCTGGCCAACCTGCTCAGCATTTCTTCCTTTGATTGCTCATTGATAATGGGAGGATGATAACACCAGCTCCTAAGCTAGTTCTGAAGGTTGTCTGAGATAAGGTATTGATGTTTAAAAGACTTGGCACATTAAATGATCAGTATGTCGTATTATTGTTATGGATGTGTTAGGCTTCCCAAATATTGCCTCCAAATCTTCCTTCTTCTGGGGAATACAGGTTCCTAGAGTCCAGAACCCCCTTGCTAATCCGATTACAGGTCAGCCAGAAAAGAAACTGTGGTCCTGCTTCGGAGCAGTGTCCACAGAGGAAAGGCTGGCCTCGGGCTGGAGCTGATGTAATCGGGCCCATCGCTTTGTGGTGGCATGTGGCCTATTTCTGAGCCTGAACGGTGCTTGATGGACAACCCAACTGTAGGAGAGAGGAAACCCCCTTCTCCTTAACTGCTATTCTGTCCCTCAGCCAGGGCTCAGTGGACTCTGGGGGAGGAAGAGCTGGTTTTTACACTACGCTGGTGCTGGAGGCCACGCCCCTTGGGTCTGCCTTCTGCACCGTGCGCATGTGCTGGGCCAGCTTTCTTAGCCTGTAATGAAATCCTCCGCTTCCAAGTGGAAAATCACTGACACGTGACTTACCTATAACATGATGGTTAAGCAAAGATCCGTAAAGATCCTTAGGGCCACTGCCTCTGATCAGCAAGAGTTTCTTTATCCTTAGTGCTTTTCTTGAAGGAAAAAGGCCCTAATTAGCCCCTCCCTTTGTTTCTCTTCAAATGGCAGCTAGGGCTGCTTAAAATGTGAGTGGAGTGTCTTGACTGTCAGACTATTGCAGGGCTCAGAGCTTTGCAGGCAGGAAGAAGCTAAGGTGGATGCACTGTGGGCATGAGAAGCAGAGGGCCTGGGACCCCAGCCATCTGAGATATATGAGCCGTGGGTCTAACGAGGCATCATTTGGGTGTTTCCTGTAGGGTAGTTCGTCTGCATCGAATGAGCGGATGTGCATAGAGAGGCTGCGTTCAGCTAGGGTAATTCATTATACAGAGGAAAAGTGAACTGTTTTCATGGAAATACAATATAGATTCTATCCAGGGGATGAAAAGAAGTGTATTTCGATTCATCCAAAACTTAGATTACTTCACAAATCTCATGTAACTTACAACGTTTTGTGAGAAGGAGGAAGGGCGCCAGCTGTCTATTTGCTGATGGAGAAACTGGGTCCTCCCTAGAAAGGCTAAGAACTCAAACTGGCCAGTTTAGAAGGTCTTCTGACTCCGCCCTAAAACACTTCCCAAAGCGGGATTGAATTACAATACTCATAAGCCTGAATTCATTTATTTGAATTTCAATCTTTATCATTACATTTATCAATCTGATTTCTTTCACTGATATTTGTCCTTCCCCATATTAAAAAACAAGTTGGTTTCATTGCTACCACTTTTTTTTTTAGATAAAAACAAATGTCTGAATGGCTAAATAATCATAAAATATTTCACAAGGGTTTATGATTTATTCTCCAATGAAGATCAAAATTTGACATTTTCTTATTATCATTAAAGAATTTATGGATTTTTTTCTTTATCCGATTTCAGTTTTTTCTGGATTTGGATTCAGACCTTATCTAAAGATCAAGGGGAGTGAGAGCAATTGTGGGCCCGTTATAAGCACTTTGGAAAGATTTGTGAATAATATAATGGAATTATATAAATATTAAGAGGCTGACATGGTCATTTAAATGATCAATGGAATATTAAAGCCTCATTTGTTATGAGAGTAGTAAGTTGTCCATTTTTTATGATTTATCACATATGAACCTCATGCACAGTTGTTAGAAATACAGACTCTAACTCTTGCTCTCACATGTGCGTGGCAACGTCTAGTGGAATAAAACAAAATGCTGTGTTAAAAATAAACATGCAAATAGTGCTCTAGAAAACTTAATAGTTTCGCTTCTCTTTCTCCTAGGCTTCACTAGCTAATATCTAAATAAATTATACAGGCATGTGTGAATCACCATTAAATGATGAATGTGACTAACAGCAGTAGAGCAAATCTCCAAACAGTTTTGTTACTGAAGGCATCCTCCTCCCCCATCCAGGAAAATGGAAATTAACTACTCTTTTTTGTGTCTACAATAAAGGGGATGGTGGAGCAGAAACGAACGGGCTACCTACCGTGGTGTTCTCCCGGAGAGGGGCTTTCGGGTAGCTCTGAAGAGGATGTAACTGGTAATAACTGAGAACATTCCCCACATAGACAGAAACCGCCACCAGTAAAGTTTTATCGTGAAATACAAAGGGACAACCCACAACTGCAACAGGGTCACCAGCTGTTAGAGAAAGGAACAAAGTCTCTTTCAGTGACTGAGGGCCCAGGATGGCATGTCTGTTATTAAGCGATTCAGAAGCTACTCTGGGGGAATCACCTTTCTGTAACGTTCCGCTGGCTCACCACCCAACTGCCACTGTTCTGAACATGCACAGTTATGGAGCGGATTGGCACAATTACCTAATATTCGGATGGGAAATAACCCAAACTATCCAGCTTCTGACACCTCCTTTCTTTTGGATATTTCAGATGAAAGCAACGTGAGGCATCAACAGCTAAGATTTTGCACAAACGAGACTCCCTTTGGTTGTAAAATTGGAGATAAAAATACCTGCCCTGCCTGCCTGTGCTCAGGCGGGGATCAGCGGGGGTCACGGCCAGGAAAGCACTCTGCAAACAGCACTGTGTGGAGCTCAGGGGCTGCTGTCACTATCGTGGGCACAGGTGCAAATGCAGCCATCTCAGAGGAGGAAGTGGGGTCAGCGCAGCTTCTGGGACCACTGCTGTCTGCAGTCCCAGCGCGCTCTGCAGGATTAACCCCTGAATCCCATCTCCGGGGCTACTTCACCCGACTATTAGATTTGCAACCCACCGTTTGCTCCTTGGCTTTCCTGTTTGGTTTCTGGGGTCTTTTCCAGACAGCCCTAAGATGTGGATGAGACCATTTCCTGTCCTCTGTGTGTAGCCCTTTGTGGCCTGTACCAAAGACCCGAGTCCAAGCAGCCTTAGGTGGTTCTGTAAATTGGCCGGCCTCAGTCCCACATGGCAGAAAGGAGGACTGCACTGATGGGCTCTGGGTCCATGACTTGATATGGTTACCACAGTGACTGATGCTCCTACTCTAGAAGAGGCCTGATACCAGCTATTCACCTCTCTTGTGCAAAGCGGATAGGTGTAAACAATAGCAATAATCCTTGGTCTTTCATGTTTAATCACATCCAGATTAACCACCTATTATTTGTTCAGCACCAGTGTGAGAGAGGAATGGCGACAAGGTTTTGTCTCAGGTGTAGACTGTGATGGGTAGTTCCACCTGGCAATGCTCTGTTGAGGAGGATTCTCATGGCCTGGGCCCTGGTTTTATAGTAAAGAATATCATGACTGATTAAGTATGACTATGAGTAATATAGAAATAGTTGTTGGGATCATCTGAGACCTGTCATCTGAGTCTAAAAAAGACTGGTGTCATTTATTTGTTTTCTTTACTGTCTTCATACTTGTGAGTAAAAGGAGGTGGCTTAAAAAAAGTCTGTGGATATATTTTTGGATCCTCTAATAAGATCTTGGTTATAATAGTCTCAAGGTCAATGACCAAAATTATTTGATAGGATTTCAAGATGTAAGTGAAAAAGGCAAGGTCACAGCCATTCTTCCATCCATGTCAAATAAGAAGACATTTCCCAGGCTTTTTATTGCTTCATCCCTACAAATAACCTGGATCTGAAATCTAAGAATTGCTCTACATCTTTCAGTGAACAGTACACAGTTCTTATTAGACATATGCCTTCGAACAAAAAACACATCGAGCAAATCGGAGGTAACTATCTAAAGATATAATGTGCTATAACCTGTTTTTTGTTTTTGAATTCCAGGTAGTACTTTCAGGTACAAATTCTTTATTCTTGCCTGAATTAGTCAGATAATTGCTTTAATTTTCCTCCCTACTTTTGGGTACGGTCAAAGCTAATGAATGGGTTTGCACCTTTACTTATGAAATTGAGATATAAAGATATAGATATAAATAGATAGACACAGATATCCAAATAGGAAAAACAGGCTTTCCTTAAGGAAGTGGAGTAGCTCTCGTGTGATCCTGAGAGCACGTGAGAGCAAACGAAAGTAGGATTTGTTCCCTGTAGCATTCAACACTAGCAGCTTTGAACCCCTACTGTTGATGATGAGTGTGTAGCTCCTTTAAAAATCTCATTCATTTGGTCAGTACTTTGGTCATTCATTTCCTTTTGGCTTATAATGGAGATCATTATCTATGATATATTATAGGTTTTGAATTATTTTTAGTTCACTACATCTAATATCAAAGAAGGAAATGGATGTGAACTCCACCTATCATTTGCATTTCTCATCTTTCTATTTTAAGAAATTGATTCAACTTTTTATTCCCCCCATAAACATGCTAAAGTTTTTTTTTAAATAAAAAGTTGACTCAGTTCATTTTAATATAGTGCAACTACCATGCTCCTATATTTTATACTATAGTTTGAAATATACTTTCAAACTTTACCGGAGTTATCCACTTCCTCAAATAGGTGGAGTTACAATCTCTGATAGTTTGAAGTGGCGACTGGACTATATATTTATAAAGCTAATTCTCTCCCTGTGGATTTATAAATACAACTCATTTCTAGAAGATCCCAAATTTCCCTTACTTGATGCCTGGATTTAATTAATGGAGAATAAAAATGTTCAAATGTATAGATATGCTACTTTTAAAAAACAGGCCTTGAAGATCAGAAATAAAAAGCAAAAAAATCATTATAATGTATTCTGTATGCAAATATTTAATTTCTTAACTGTCTTTAAGGTGTAAACCCAGCACCACATTTTCTCAGCATCCAAGGCAAAAGGTCAGAAATTGGCATTATGAATGCAGTAATTGTATGGAGAAGCACTTTTGAAATGAGGGCCACATTTCATAGCAATTTAAAAGATTCTTTATCAATTTCCAGGGCAGTTAAAACTTCTCATTTTTAAAAGTAACTGCCACATGTGAAATGTAGGAATGTTGTGCCTCATAAATAAACACATGAAATATGTGAAATTGTGGGGCATGCATGCAAGAGAGGGAGCCTGGCAACTGGGACACATTAATCGTGCCAGAGGGGTCACCATCTGGGCACG
The DNA here is from genome assembly GCA_004026545.1 of Mormoops blainvillei. Lineage (NCBI taxonomy): Eukaryota > Metazoa > Chordata > Mammalia > Chiroptera > Mormoopidae > Mormoops > Mormoops blainvillei. Next base: position 61,112 of record PVJD01008446.1, read on the forward strand.
TGTGTATAAAACACATCTGCATGACTGGCCAAGGGCAACCCTGCATCTGGATCACATCACCCACATTCTCCCCACCCACACATCATGGCAGGAGGAATGTCCTGATGACTCAGATGCTGCCCAGCGGTACCATGTCTTTTCTTTTACATGCACATAAGGAATTAGAAAAGAATTGCAAGGTTAAGACAAAATGAAGATAACTTTTCATTTGTCTATTCGGACAGGACGATGAATGGGTCACACAAGAAGGAAGGGAGGGAGGGAGGGAGTGAGGAAGGAAGGAAGGGAGGAAGATTAATTATGTATATATGTGATGCCCATTTCCTTTGCACCGCAAATCCCAAACTACTGGGTTTGCAGCCATTTTTACGTGTGTCTGCGTGTATTTGTGTGGGCGGGGTGGAGGGAGAGCAGGAGCGTGATAAGAGGTGAGCAGAAAACCATCATGTACTTAAATGACTCCAAGAAATATTGTGGTGTCGGTGCAGAGACATCGAAGGAAAGTGTGGACATAAATCAAACAAGCACAATTATGGAATCGTGGCACATGAAGGATTCTTAGAAATTCACTTGGTCCAGATTTCTCTCTTCGAGTCAATTCAGACTGTTGATTTACTATTTAAGTTGTTAAAGGAGATTCTGCAATGTTATATAAAATGCGTAGGTACTTGTGTCTTGCCTCATTTTAGAAAGATTTGAACAGACCTAATACTTTATTGGTGTAGTAGTACTATGCTCTAGTGTTTCGCAGCTATTAATAGCCAGGAAGTTTGATTTAAATAGAGCAATGTTTCAGTCTATGGCAAATGATCTGCCAATGTTTTGAGGCAAGTGAACTGTGTGTCTGAAACCCAAATTCTGTGTATGTACTCATCAGGCCTTCTAGTGATTTGAAAGGAAGGAGGATTCTTTTTCGTTACCTCCCCCGCCCCATTTCCTGCAGATATGAAAAGTAGGATACATAAAAGAAGGTGGAGAGGATGGTGTTGAATGGAATTTTATTTTTACTTAAATGCTGTTAAAAACATTTGGAAATAATTCGACTTTGAGGCTCTGCCTATGTCTACGCCATATCAATACTATCATCTGGAAAGAGAGAAATCCAAATATCCAGACACTCTGTCTATGTTACGCTAAAAATAGGAGTATTTGGAAACATTCAGGTGTTTAGTTGTATCCTAAACCAAATAAGAACTTTCCATTTTCTATCTACTTTCTCTTTGCACTTATTGGTGTCACTTAGGAGCAGTTAATATTACATTTTTAAACTTTATTTTCTAAATAACCTGTTTCTTTTGCTTTATGTATTTATACTAAGCTGCTTTGATACGCACAGCCTCTACAGACCACAGAGCACAATCTTTCTAGACAAATTAAATGATCATTTCAGAAGATAAACATATTTGTTAAAAGCTGTATCTGAAAATGTTCTAGCTGTTTGGATTAGCCCCTCACCTCTGACGTACATGGTCCAAATTATGCATGAAATAATGTGAAAATCATATTTTATGTGCAAGAAAAATATCTTCAGGCTATAAATAAATGTATAAATAATAATTAGTGTACAAAGGTGTTCACACATACTATTGTGTGCATTTCCTACTTTTTAAAAACTTTCTCCCTTTGCTTATCTGTAAACTTCCACTCCCACATCTGCCACGATTTACATAATGTTTTCATCCTAGTATACATATATAGCAGTATCAGAACTGTTACCCTGTACCCTCTTGGGAAACAATTTTATCAGCTAGGGCACAGTGCTCATGTGCAGCTCCCAGTGCCTTAATCTTACACAGACTCATCTCATTTCCAAAGGCACTTGGAGCAATATCTTGACCTCCAGTGCCCTTCGGTGAGGTTGTTTCATGCATTTGTAATGCAGTTAGATTCTTTCATCACCATCTACATTTCTGCCTGGGGTCCTCAAACTCCTAAATGATTTTGAAAAATTTGCCTACATCAGGGTCTACTTTTTGTGCTGTATAGCTCATTGGGATTTGACAAATGCATAATGTCTTGTATCCGAAGTTACAGTATTATACCGATCAATTTTACTGCCCTGAAATTACTGTTTCATTTATTTTACTGTCTCTATAGTTTTGCATGTTTCAGAATATTGTGTAATTGGAGTCATGTAGTTTGTGACCTTTTTATATTAGCTTTTTTACCAAGGTTTCTCCATGTCTTCTCATGGCTTGATAGCTCATACTTTTCCATTGCCTACTAATATTCCACTGTATGGAGGTAGCACAGTTTGCTCATTCCTTCATACTTAAAAGGACATCTCTTGGTTGTTTCCAGTTTGGGATGCTATAAATATCTGGGCACAGCTCTGACTGGTGTGGCTCAGTTGGTTGGGTGTCATCCTGCAAAGTGGAAGGTTGCCGGTTAGATTCCCGGTCAGGGCAGGTGCCTGGGTTGGGGTTTGGCCTGGGTTGGTGTATGTACAAGAGGCAGCCGATTGATGTTTCCCTCCCTCTCTTTCTCCTACCCTTCCCCTCTCTCCAAAAATAAATAAAACCTTTAAAAAACTATTTGGGTGAGGGTTTTTGTGTAGATGTAGGCTTTCAATTCAATTGGGTAAACACCTGGCAGCATGATCACTGGATCATATGGTAAGACTATGTTTAGCTTTGCGGAGACTGGTAAACTGTCTCCCAAGTGGTTCTACCACTTTGCACTCACACCAAGAGTTCCTGCTGTTCTGCATCCTCATCAGCATTGGGTATTTTTTAAGTTTTAGTATTTTAAAATAAAAATAATACCCAATGCTTTAAAAATTTTTTTATTAAAGTGTTTTTTATTTTAGTCATTGTAATAAGTATGCATTGTATCTCATTGCTTTACTTTGCAACTTCCTAATGACATGAGATTTTTTTATATGAGTTCCTTTCAGATTTTTTTGTCATTTAACTGAGCTATTTTCTTATGATTGAGTTTTAAATATATCTTAGATAACAGCTCTTTGTCAGATATATATTTGACAATTACTTTCTCCCAGTCCATAGCTTGCCTTTTCATTGTTTTAGCAGTATCTTTCACAGCACAGGTTTAAATTGCAGTAAAATCCAACTTATCAATATCATGCTTTCTTTCGTGGAGCATGATTTTGGTGTTGTATCTGAAAACTCATCACCAAACCCAACTTCACCTAGGTACTTTTCCCATGTTATCTTCTAGAAGTTTTAGAGTTTTGCATTTTACATGTAGGTCCATGATCCATTTTGAGTTAATTTTTGTGAAACATGTAGATTTTATGTCTAGGTTCGTTTTTTCGCACATGGGTGTCCAATTGTTTAAGCACCATTTATTGCAAAGATAATCCTTTCTCCTTTGAATTGCCTTTGCTCCTTCATTTTGGGTCAGTTGACTATATTTGTGTGGGTCTGTTTATGGGCTCTCTACTCTCTTCCATTGATCTATGCACCTTGTATTGATTACACTACATTGTGTAAATATCACATTGTATTGACTACTATAGTTTTACAGTAAGTATTGAAGTTGGATAGTATCAGTTCTCCAACATTGTTCTTCTTCAGTGTTGGTTTCTATTCTGGGTCTTTTACATTTCCATATTAACTATAGAATCAGTTTGTCAATATCTACAAAATAGCTTGCTGGCATTTTTATTGGGATTGTATCAAACCTATAGGTCAAGTTGGGAAAAACTGACATCTTGACCATATTGAACCTTCAAATCCATGAACACAGATTATCTTTCTATTTATTTGAGATCTTCTCAGTTTCTTTTTTGCATATAGATCTTGTACATATTTTGTTAGATTTATAGTTTAGTACTTCCTTTCTGGGGGTATTATGGCAAACAGTATTGTATTTTAATTTCAATTTTCAATTGTTCATTGCTAGTATATAAGAAAGCAACTGACTTTTGTATATTGACCTTTTGTCTACAACCTTGCTTCTTAGTTCCAGGAATTCCTATTCCTAGCTCCTAGTTATAATTATTTCTTAGTTCCAGGAATTTTGTTGTTGTTGTTGTTGAATTTTCAATATAAACAATCATGCCATTCATGAGCAAAGATGGTTTTATTTCTTCCTTCCCAATCTGTGTATCTTTTATTTCCCTCTTCCCCATTTTTTTGGTCTTATTGCACTAGCTAGGATTTCTAGTACAATGTTGATCTGGAGTGGTGAGAGGGAATATTCTTACCTTCTCTCTTATCTTAGGAGGAAAGTATCCAGTTAATGTTAGCTGGAGGTTTTTAAAAGAATAAACATCCCTTATCAAGTTGAAGAAGTTTCCCTCTATGTCTGGTTCGCTGTGAGTTTTTATACGAATGGGTGTTGGACCTTGTTAAATGCTTTTTCTACATCTATTAATGTGATCACATGGTTTTTCTTCTTTAGCTTCCTGATGTGGTTGATCACATAAACTGATTTTTATTTGTTGGACTAATCTTATGCACCTAGAATAAAACCTACTTGGAGTATAATTCTTTTAATATATTGTTTAATTCAATTTGCTAACTTTTGAAAGAATTTCCCATTTATGTCCATGAGAGATCCTGGGCTATAGTTTCTCCTTCTTGTAATGTCTTCCTCTGGCCTTGGTGTTCGTGGGGGTTGGTGTGGTGCTGGCCTCAAAGAGTGACCTCTGACTTGTGCCCTCCGCTTCTATTTTCCGAAAGAGATTGTGGGGAATTGGTATCATTTCTTTCCTAAACGTAGATTTCACAGTGAAACCTCTGGGCTTGGTGCTTTCTTTTTTGGAAGGGTATCAATTATTGATTCAATTTTAAAAATAGACATAGGCCTCTTCGGATTATCTATCTCTCCCGTGTGAGTTTTGGTGTCGTTTGTCGCTAACAATGAATTAGCCTATTTTATCTAAGTTCTCCAAATTTGTGGGTATAGAATTGTTTACAGTATTCCTTTATTTTCCTTTTATGGCCATGAGATCAGGAACGATGCCCCCCTTTTCTAATATTAGTCTAATATTAGTAATTTGCATTCTCAATCTTATTTCTCTTGGTCAGCTGGCTAGGGGTTTATTAAATGTAGTGACCTTTTCAAAGAACCAGGTTTTTGTTCCACTGAGTTTCTTACTGAATTTGTTTTTAATTTTACTGATTTCTGCCCTAATTTTTATTATTTGTTTTCCTTTGATGTGTAGCTTAACTTCTTCCTCCAGTTTCCAAAGGTAGATGTTTAATTTACTGATTTTAGATCTTTTTTCTTTTCTAATGTGTGCATCCCATGCTAAAAATTTCCCACTAAGCGCCGCTTTTGCTGCATTTGACAAATTTTGATATGTTTTATTTTCATTTTAATTTAGTTCAAATTAGTTTTTAGTTTCTTTTGAGTCTTCTTTGACTCATGTGTTATTTAGTATTGTGTTATTTAGTGTCCAGATATTTTGGGATTTTTTTCAGTTTTCAGGTATTGATTTCTAGTTTAATTTTTGTGATCTGAGAGTATACACTTGACTCTTGAACAGCTGAGGGGGTAGGGGGACCATCCCTGGCCCCCGAGCTGAAAATCTGCATATAACTCAAAGTGGCCCTCTGAAATAAGTGCATTCCCAACCTCAGACTGAAGATACTGTTTTCAGTCCACAGTTGTTTGAACCCACAGGCATGAAACTTGGGGATATGGAGGACTGACTGTGTATTTATTGAAAAAAATCTGCATATAAGCGGACCCGTGCAGTACAAACCTGTTTGTTCAAAGGTGAACTGTACTTTGTATGATTTCTACTCATTCAAATTTGCTTTGGTGTGTTTCATGGCCTATGGTGGGAATGTGAGCTTGAGAAGCAGGTGTGCTCTGTCGCTGTTGGGTGAATCATTCTATAAAAGCTGATGGACGTCAGTTGATTGACAGTGCTATCCAGGCCTATAGCCTCATGATTGTCTGCCTGATCTATCAACTACTGAAAGAGAGTATCAAATCTTCAAATATAATGGTGGATTTGTCCATTTCTCCTCACAGTTTCATCAGTTTTTGCCTCATATAGTTTGATGTTCTATTGTTAGGAACATATATGTTAAGAATTGCTATGTCTTTTTGAATAGCTGACCCCTTTATCATTATGTGATGCCCCTCTTTATCCCTGATAATTATCCTTGTTCTGAAGTCTGCTTTGTCTGAAATTAATATGGCTTAATCCAGCTTTCTTTTGATTAGTGATAGCATGTCATAGCTTTCTTCAAGCCTTTACTTTTAATATATCAATATTTTTATATTATAAATAAGTTTCTCCAGAAATGTTATGTTAGGTATTTCTATTTCACAGATAAGCAAACTACAGTTAAAATATATTTAAGGAGCTTTTTTAAAAAAAATATGAGAGTGTAACTAATGAGGTTTAATTCTAGTCTCCTTCATTTTAAAAAACATTGCAATATAGAGGATGTTTATTTTAATTAACAGGACAATAATGACATGGCAGCAAGTTGATGCATTTGCTTAAAAAAAATCAAACCAATACTTAGCAAACCAATTCTTCATTCTAAGTAAAATATACAAAATTGCCTAGACTTAATTATTGTAGAGAACTGAAAAGAATTCCCTGAGACCCTGTGCTATACGGAAAATTTTTATGATGGGTACAAGAAAAATAAAATACTGGTCTAAGTCAGGACTTCATATATCATGGCGGTCTTCTTATAAATGACCAGCCCAAGACCCAGACCCACGCAGAGTGGTTAAGTGAGGACCTTCTCCCTGTGCAATGTTTTTCCATGTAGGCCACACTCAAGTCTAAACCACTGATTATCAAAATGTGGCCCCAGAACTGTCTGGGAACTTGTTAGATGTGCAAATTACTGGACGCCTATTGAATCAGAAACTCTGGGGATGGGACCTGAGGATCTGATTGAACAAGTCCTCCAGGTGATCCTGGTACACCCTCAGATTTGAGAACCACTGCTCTAAACGTGGCAAATGCAAGGGCTCGGGCCCAACAATGCCCAGAGGGTGCCCCCGAAGCTGGAGATGGCCACGTTAGCGGACATGCTTGGGTGGGACTGGCCTGTGAAAATGGGATCGTGCGGAAAGTGGCTGAGTTCAGCACAGTGTTTGCATTAACCTGCTTCCACGGGTGTGCACGCTGTCAGTGCCCACGCAGCGTATTGCTCACGAAACACAGACAGCCCCCGCCTTTTGTTTCCGGCATTTCCTGATTCTCCTTTCCTGAGCCATTGGCAGAAGTTGCTGATGCACAAAAGGAAAACTGGTTTACTTAGACCAGGGATTCTCGACCTGGGCACCATGGGTGTTTTTGTCGTGAGGAGCTGTCCTGCACATGCTGAGCAGTGTCCCTGGCCTCTGCCCACTAGATGCCAGTAGCCACTCCCATCCCCCTGCTCCTCTCCCTGTGGCGAGAGGATAGAAAAATGTTTCCAAATGTTGACAAACGTCTCCTGGGGCCAAAATTGCACCCAATGGAGAATTGCTGACTTCAACAAACCATTTTCTTCAAAGTGGTAAAAAAAAAAAAAGAAGAAGAAGGAGGGATGTGGCAGCAAGCGGAGCAGGCTTCCAGCAGCCACCAGGGCGACTTACGTTGTAGGACCGGCCATGCCTCTGTCTCCACTGCACCAGCACTATCTGAGCGATGATCAGGGTGGACAGGAAGATCAAGATCATCTCCACATGCATGGACTCGTGGCCCCGGTGCATCTTGTATATCCTCTCCTGCCGCAGGCTGGAACCGGCAAAGGGGGTCATCTGCAACATGCCTCAACCTTTGCACATTTAGCAAAAAAAAAATGTAGCCTTGGCTCATAGGAAGCAACTGGGGATTTCAAATGTAACAGTTTTTAAGCTCTGACTGTGAAGTTTTCCTAAGTTTTCCTTGGTTCCTCCCTTTCTCCAACACTTGAGGAGGAGGCAGTGGAGATGAGACTGAGTTTATCAGCAAAACCAATTCCTTTCAGCCCTTAGCTTTTCCATGTGGTTTTGACCTCAGCCTTGTCCTTTCACGTTAAGTTATGGGGCCAGAAAAAAAAAATCACTGATGGGTCCTAGAAAAACCTGGATTTCAGTCCTCGATTGGCCAGTGTATCGACATGTGGCCTTTTGAAAGTCACTTACGATCTCTGAGCCTCAGTTTCCTCATTTGCAAATTTAAAATAATGACCCCTCTGTTCCTCTGTGAAGCACATATGCTATTTTATTTGTCCCTAATAGTAATAATAATAATAACTAGGGGGATAATAATTAGATCGAATCATATGAAATCATTTCTGAAAGTCAAAACATTTAAAATATTGGTAATTTCAAGTAATTCCTAACAGCCTCGGGTAAAAGGATATCCCGCTGATGGCAGCTACGGAAAGAATGGTGTCCGTGGGGCTACAGAAAACTCCTCAGTGAGTTGAATAAATAGTTTTCATTATGCAGAGAAAGAGGCCTAAGTAGTATCTTAGATAGGCACACACATTCAGATGATTGCTGAATGTTTAAGTTTTTAGTTGGACTCTTAGTTTTGCACAATGGTAGAGAAAACCACTGAGGCGGTGCCATGTTGCTTAACTTCCTATAGCAGAAGTGGCTTTGAAGAAAGTCATTTGACCTTGGCTATAAGTTAAAATCAGTGGAGAGCTTTTAAAATTGCAGAGCCCAAGCTGTATCCTAGATCAATTAAATGAACTAAATGATCAACTCAATGCCCATATCAGTTAAAAACACCATGTCTGGATGTTATGGGCTGAACTGTGTTCTTCCACCCCCAAGCCCAAATTCATATGTTGAAATCCTATTCTTCAGTGCCTCAGAATGAGACTGTATTTGCAGATATTTTCAAGAGGTAATTAAAGTAAAATGAGGTCATACGGGTGGGCCCTAATCCAACATGACCGCTGTCCTTATAAGAAAAGGAGATTAGGACACGGACTCTCACAGGGGGAAGACCATGTAGAGACCTGGTGAGGGGCAACCATTTTATAAGCCCAGGAGAGAGGCCTCAGAAGAAACCAGAAACCACTAACACCTTGATCTTGGACTTCTGGCCTCTAGAACTACGAGACAATGAATTCCTGTTGTTTAAGCCTCTCAGGCTGTGGCACGTGTTATGGTAACCCTGGAAAATGGGTACAGATTTCCAGGTGGGGGTCTAGGCATCAGTGATTTTTCAAGTTCCCCACGTAATTTTAGGATGCAGCCGAGATTGGGAACCACTAGCCTAGCGGAAGAAAGAGCAGTCCAGGGTCAAGATTAGGGAAGAAAGGGGAAATTATGAACATTGCCAATCAATAAGTTGATAAATATTGGTTAGCATTATCTTTCATCCCCAGTGAGGCACCATCAGTCACAAAATCTCTTCAAGTTTCCCCTTCTGGCTGGTTACAGTTGCACCGAACTAGAGTACCAGTCAGAAAACACTGTAGGGTAATATTCTGTGCCACAAAATAGTGACCTTTCAAAGGCACTTTTTGGAGATGTGGGTTGGGTTTTCTCCGTTTACCAGCATTTCTACAGAGCTACGAAAAAGAGCAGTGTCTCAGAAAAGGGCCCATCCAAATCCCAGGGGTGCCCCCTGCTGGAGAATGCGCAGAAATGAACCCTCCAAGCCTAGTAAGCATTCCTGCTTCCGGTCAGCTTCTTTGGAATGGGATCTTAAGAGGGTTAGTGCTGGAAGGCACCAAAGAGGTACTGAAACCCTTTATGGATGCTGAACTCCATTTCGGGTAAGCATCCTGAGGAAAACTGCATGGTTATTAGTCTCTGTGTCAGAAGCTGAGCTTATGAGACAAGAAAGATTTCCAGAAGCTCATTAAAATATACTCATTTCTCTGAAGAGATGGTAAGTGAAGAAAAATAAAAGAGTACAAGAATGTAGTTATAAGTTTATACAGCCCCAAATTCAAAATAACTATTTAATGTTCTGTGTAATGAATATAGCTTCAATTTAGGCCATAAAGATAGAAGAGTAAATCTCTCATAAGTCTAAAATAGCACGTGCATAGATACAAAACAAAATATGCTTTATGACATTAATCTATTTTGTGTATATATAATAAAAATTCATCTCAACTATTTAACCTATGTGGAAGTACTATGGAAAGTATAAAGTGGTATACAAATGTAATAAATATTTCCTATTTTGATTAAGAATACATTCATGATTGATTATCATAAAGCACAAAAGGAGGAACGTTTCATTTTTATTTCATTTTATATGTTGTGCACGGGGGGCCAGTGATCCCATGATAGGCACCAGAACACAGAGGAGACAGCATATAAAGAAAACCAGATGTATCTCGTGCCTAAGATAAACACTAAGTTGACACTATCTTATTCTGAAGGACACACAAACCCAGCTTTGTGGGGCCACGCGGAGCACACTGTGGTTTAGGTTTGTGCTACCTCCGTGCATGCCTGACTGTGCCAACTCACCTTCCCTAGCCCGGGAAAGTGACAAATAAAATGATACCTTCATTTAATTTCTCAAAAGGTTAAGATGGAACTCTAAGGTTTAGTATAATGGCAATAAAAAAATATACTAATCACTTACTTCCACTCATCATCCACAGAAAACTTTGTATGAGAGATCTGAAAAACATAAAAAGAGCTGGAATAATTTAGGATGAAAACCCTAATAAAATGTTTGCTTATGGAATTAAAACACATGCACACACACACACTTGTGTATGCACCCCCAAACAAAGCAATAATCAGGTCACTGTCAATAAATATTTGTGAACCAGGTGAGGCACCATTCAGTCAAGTTTGCAGAGAGTGGCCCACCAACAGGCAGTGTCACCCCGGCATCTGGGGTTCAATGTATAAACCCAAGAAGCCCCCAAACACATGTTTTGCTGGTGTCTCAAATGATGCCCACGAGTAAATATCATCTCTATGTTCAAGGTTTTAGAGATGGATCTGACCAGAGGCTCTACATGTTTGGAGCACTTTCGTGTCCTCTCACTAATGTAATTTAAAGCCTAGCCCAGGGAAGCGGGTAGCTGGCCATGCCCTTGCAGGCTGAGCTGCAGAGCGCCGAGGCCATGCCCAGGAAGTGCTGGTGGATGACCATTTGTCTTATACCCACGTGCTGTTTTCCCTTGATCACTGCTAATGCACTATATTTGGCCATGTGAAAGCTAAAAGCCAATCATTGTGCAGTCACCCAGGAGTCTGGTTAAAATGCAAATTTTAATTCAGTGGATCTGGGGTGAGGACTGAGACTCAGCATTTCTAATTGGCTCCCAGGCAACAGACATACTGCTGTTGGTCCCTGGATCACACAGCTTTGCTACAGGGGACCAGGGCTGAGTTCACAGAGGGGCCGTGCCTCCTGAGGGCAGAG
>PVJD01008447.1:0-72391 GCA_004026545.1 Mormoops blainvillei
AAAGGTAGTACCTTCACCTGTCACTAGGTTCAAGACAGCCCACCCACCACCAGATGATGATGATGACGATGATGATTTTTATAGATTTTATTTATTTACTTTTTGAGAGAGGAGAAGAGAGGGAAAAAGAGAGGGAGAAGAACATCCATGTGGAAGAGATACATCAATCGGTTGCCTCTTGCACACACCCAACTGGGGGCCTGGCCTGCAGCCCTGACTGGGAATTGAACCAGTGACCTTTTGTTTCACAGGCCAGTGCTCAGTCCACTGAGCCACACCAGCCAGGGCAGATTATTATTTGTTAATCAAGATGTTATCTTCAAACATCCATTAGAGTTCCTCAGTGTCCTACATGCGGAAGTGACCCAGAAAAAATAAAGGAAGAGAGGGAAATAAGAAGAAAGGAAGAAAAAAGCCTGTAAGAAAGATACAGAGGAAAGAGGAGAGGGAGGGAGCTGGAGGAAGGGAAGGGGGAAGGAGTACTGTTGGATCTCACATAGTGTTTTTTGTAGTATAAGCATTGACAAGCAGTTGGCTTTTTGAATTAGAAAACTGCCTAGATATGAGAATTTTTAGTCACAGAACATTAACATTTAGATATAAACTCTAATCTCTGCCTTGACAAATGAAAAGTTAATATCATAATGCACATTTCTTTAGTTGTTTTTTTTCTAGGTTGGCAACTTACTTCAATTGTATTTTCAGTACATTAGAAATGGTAAGTTTTTCTTATGTCATAGCTTAGAAACTGATTGTTTCTGTTTGAAAAAAAATTAAAAAGCCTCAATACCAATCTACCAGCTATATGGAAAATTTCTTTATTATAATTTTCAATAAGAAAACCCTGCTTGTGGTGAAATTTCAATTAGAGATTAAAGTAAAACAAAATCATCCAAAACTCATTAATATAGGAATGAAGAATGGATTGCAGATAGTTCCATTCTCACTACTAGAATATGATGATAAAATGGACTTAGGAATTAATGGGCCTTTTTGCAATGCTGATTCATGATAAAGCTGTATAAAACCTGTTGTATACAACCATTTGATTCTTTTTCCTTTTTAAACTTTTCCCTTTAAGAAAATGGAGACATGATGAGGTAATTGTACATGTACAATTTTCACTTCCACCCAAAATTTGGGGAGAGGGAATCTGGACTTAAACATCATTTATAACTAAAACAGAAAAAGTCTCCAATCACAATGTTGGGAGCATGTACACCAAATATAATGTAATTTGGTCCCAGTTGAAAAAGGACATTGGGAGCTGACACGTAACTGTGCTGAGAAAATCCAGCAGCATTTCTTGTGACGACCCTGCTGGTCATCTTCAACACTGGAGGGCCTGAAGCTCTTTGGCTTGTAGGGCTTCTTTCCCAACCCCATACCAACAGGGGAAGCGGCATAGCAGGACAAGCACAAGGCTGATCAATACTAGTTTCGTAAGTCTGGAAACAGAATGACTTTGCTCCTAGATGAATTTTCTTTGAAAAATATATGTCCACTAACACAATGAGATTCTGCTACATACATTTGTATAATCTTTGGTTAAGGAGAGGCTCTTTAAGGAAGAAGTCAAAATCAGAAGGTGTAAAGCAAACTGATAGAACTTGGCTGCCTAATATTTTTTAAACTATAGCTAAAATGAAAAGAATGACAAAACAAAATATCAGTGAGATTGTCAGCAATCATAACTCTTTTGTTTTCTTCATAGGGGTGTGAAATTGTACAATCATTTCAGAAAAAAAGTTCTGGTAGATTGCTATAAACCTAATCATACATCTATAACACAGTACTCCTTTCAGACATTTAGCCAAGGAAAATGATAACGTGGCACAATATGATGTAAGTATTATTCACTGTAATGGTATTTATAATAGCCAAAACTGTAAACATGCCAAGTGCCCATCAACTGGAGAATGGACAAACTGTGAGGACTTAGTCATCCTTTTCTTCTAGGTACAGAGGGGGAGACACCCTTACAAATGGAGATTTCCCTTGTAAATGTAAAAGGCTCCTACAAAAGAGTAACTTCTACTGGGTTTTCAGAGCCTCTCCCTGTCCACTGTTTTTTTTTTTAAATAACCAACTTGAAGCAACCTTTATGCCAAAGTGGCATATTTTGGGGGTGGCAAATTCTGCCTCCCTTCAAAAGCAATTGGTAAATTATGAAAATAAATTCAAGAAGAAAGATCATAACATTGCAAAACTTATTCTAATTAAAGGCATAAATCAGTAGTATTAAATATTAAAAATTGAAAAATCAGTGATATTTAAGGTCTACTAGAGCAAACTACATGAATTCAGTACAAAAGGATAAAAATGAGAACACTCCTAGGGAGAAAATGATAGGAAAATCAGTATTCCTAAAGAGGAGACTAGGACAAATGGAAATTTTTCTTTTAATTAAACAGATGAAACAACTTTCTTAAAATGAATAAAAACATAAATAGGTGCAACTGAAAGTCTCAACATTTAGAAAGATTATTTAATAAACATTAACTACACTCCAAACGTATATTATGAAGTTATGCAACTCCAATATTAAAAAGTGAATGCTATAATCACACACAGAGAATCACGTTAACCAAAGGAGGGAGGGAAAAAAGGCAGCATTAGCCGTGAAGGGGTTCACAAGTCTCCCCAGAATGCGCCCCTTTGGCTTGCAGCCTGTTTTGAGTTGAAGAAAATCAAGGCCCAAACCGACTCAGAAAAGTCTTTACCTCCCTCTCAAGTGCCTAAAAGGATTTAGATATAGAGCCTGGTCCAGGAAGAGGACCCTTCCCGGAGGTAAGCGATAACTACAAAGAGTATGGGCTAGGTGTGGTAAGCTGGTGGTGGTTGCGAGGCGACAATTCCGCAAGGCCTGGACATCGAATTCCTCTCTGTGTCCCCCTGTCTCTGAATGGCATGGCACACATTTATTTGCCAAACATTTGCCCTTTCCATCTTCCTGTAAATTTTCTTCCTCCCTTTAGAAGCCCAAGATGCCTATTCCCTTCTTCTTAGCTCAAGATGGCATATAAGCCTCAACCGCCTGACTGTGCGGAGGTCTCATATTCTTATGAGGCCTCTCTATGTGCATAATTGAATTTCTTTTGCTCCTGTTAATCTGCCTGATGTTAATTTGATTATGAAGACCAGCCAAAGAATCTTCTAGGGCAGAAAGAAATTTTTCCTCCCCAACAACTCTAATTCTTCCACCTACAACTGTAACTGCTAAATGTTAACTAAATGTTACAGGAGTTTTTACAGCAGAGTCAAAACAAGAAAGCTTTTATCAGCAAATGCAATTCTAACTCATCTTCAACAAATTAAAGAAATAAAAAAATCATCTTAAATTGCAAGGATTCATAAAAAGCTAATTTTTAAAGATAGACTTGAAATTAAAACAAAATGAATACCAACTGTAGATAAAAAGGAACTTCTGGCTGATTTAATTTAAACAAGAATTCATTCTCAATACAGGTATCTGGAAACCAGGGACACCAAACAGGATATATGTTCTAATTATTTTAAAAAATCTGAGTGATATAAAAATACAAAAGCAAAATTCACATAATATAGAACACCACAAAAGAAAACAAAACAAAGAAAAATTAAAGCTCCAAACTAAAATAAATAGGCCTTTCAAAGGCAAGACCAGTCATATTAGTTTTAGCAGTAAACACAAAGGGGATACAATTTATATATAAAAATTAGTATGACTCTCAAGGTCAAGGAAAACAAACAAAGCAAAAAGTTAAAAAGGTAAACCTATACTGTCTCAGTCATTGTCTTGAAGGAACTGACTATAATTGAAAACAATAAAGACACACCATGCCAGTATAACAACCAGATATACTATTAACATCAACTCCGATTTCAAGGTAGGATTTATTAAGTGGGAAAATTAACTCATTTTATGATGACAAAGGGTAACATATGCATTTATCATTACATTTATAAAATAAAGTACCTATAAATACAAAGAGAAATTGACAGAAACATTAAATATTTATGTGATTTTTATACCATTTTCTCAACTCTTGATAGATCATAAGCCAAATAAAGCAAATAATCTAAGTAATTTTAAAAATAACTTTCTATATAAGATTTACATTTAAAATCAGTGCTCTTCAAAATCAGAGTAAATTATTTTTCAGACACCAAAGATATTATACAGAAATAAAAAACCATATCATATGTCCAAAGATGATGGCAATGAATTCTAAAATGTAAACATGATATGGATAAAACTCTGTGATCACAATGGAATAAAAAAAATCAACAAACATGAAAAGAAGAAACCAACCTAAGAAGCAAGATCCTAAAGAACTAGGTTAAGAAAATGTCAAAACATCCACTGAAGAATATCTTAAAAGTAGTGGGGATAAAGACATACATATTAATATGTAAGAGGATGCTGTTCTTAATAAAGAAGAAAGTTAAACCACTATGCACTTCCAATAATAATACACTATAAAAATCAGTAAGACTTCATTTTAAACCTTAGAAAAGAAACAACAAAACGAATGTAATCAGAAGAAAAGTATTTATACAGATTTAACACATATAAAAGTGAAAATCTTCTCTTTACAGTATACAAAATAGTAACATTAAAAAATAATGTCCAAGGAAAATGTATAAGCAAGCCTAATCAAACTAGTTTATTCAAAGGAAAGAAGCAAAACTAGACTACACTAAACTAAAACTTATAAGATGCTACTGTACTGGCAAGGCAAACCCAATCTGGAGTTTTCCATTATCTCAAGTATACTATCCTCTTCAGTAACATTTAAAGAAGCAGAGAAAGTGGGAAGTAAGGAGTGATTGGATATTAGTTGTTCCTACATATTACTTTTTAGTCATTGAAAATTTAAATTTCCCTAAGGGTATTATTATTTGCATGAATTTTTTATCAGAGAATATAATTTTAGTTTTATTTTTCACCACTGCTTAAAAACAAAATTCAACTGAGTAAATGTAAAGATCAAATTGCCTTTTCAACTTTTTCAACAATTTATGAATTGGGCAGCATCTCATCTAGCAAGTACAATGGAGCTCCAAGGAACTGCACAAAATGGAAGGTTTTATAGGCAGGAGGGGGGCAGAAAAAGGAAGTTCCTAACAAAGAGTGGATAGTTTCAGGCAATGTGGCCCTCCTTTGGGGAAAGGGGGGGGATCTATTATGCATATTACCTCACTAGTACTTATCAAGTAATTCCAGATTGGTTAATGGTCATATTCTTGGGAGAGACTGGAACTGCAATTATATTACATATCAAGTCTTGGTTTGCTGACATGATGCTGAATATAAGTGACTCCATTTTAGTTCTGTTGTCTCTTTTTTTAACCCCGCGAAGGTGGGGAGGAGCAGGGGGTTAGAAGAGGTTTTGTAAAAAGAGAACGCTTCCGTCCCCTCCCTCTCGCCATTTTGGAATCCCTTTGCTAAGAAATCCATTTATCATTAAGTTATGGCTGATGCCTGGTCACTTCCGTCTGGCTAGGAGAAGAGTCGTCACTGGGAAAATTGACTCAAATCATCAGGAGGATGTAGGACTGCTTTGTGTCTTAGAGATGAGGAAAGCCTAGTACAGGCTGTCGTAGTGTTCCTCACAGTTAGTCTCTTATTGACTTTTATGGGGAGGAGAAAGCTTCTTATAGTAGGGATTTATTGGTGTGAATGAAGGAATAAAAATAGTGCAGAGAGGGTAAAAGCACACTTCCTAGGAACCAATTTGAGATTTTCCCCACATATGATGGAGAAAGGCAGTTGTTTGCTGTGTTTATTATGGGAGGGATGGCAGCCGATTCTTAAGAAATGACTGGAACATACAGAAAATCAGATGACGAAAATATCGTAAATTTTACCATTGTGACAAAGTATTTCTGCCTTGATACATTTTTCTCTGTACTTTTAATGAATACTATTTGTGATCAATTAGGTAGACAATTCTTATATTTTATGATAAAGTAGTTTCTAAAAATGTGAAAAATTATAATGATGGAAAACCATCACACAATCCTACCACCCAGATATAACCATTTATAAATGCACTCATCATTGTAGTGCATTTATTTATTATCCTTTCTGCATATTTTATAGAGTTTATGTAATTCAAAATATACTGGACTTTGAAAAAGAGTCAACTTGGGGATACTCATAAATTCTGCATTGAAGATTTTTAAATGGTAGGTACGACACTTAACAAAAATGGCTCTACTTATCCAATACAATATTTATAGCTGCAGAAAATCATATGTCTCTAATAATAGTGAAGCTATTATAATTTTCTATTCAAGCAAGCTTTTGTGGATAGAGAGAACACTCATTTGGGGTGCAATTTCATCCAGCAAAGTCTCCAAAACTGTTTAGTCATTATACCCAATTACTGATTTAGGACAGCAGGAGTAATTACTTTATGTCATCTTCAAAAATGACAAGATTTTCCCATTACACTGTGAGATGAAAGACACGTGAGAAATTGAACAGAACAAACAAAAAAGAATTCTAGTACTAGAACAATCCTGTAATTATTGTGGGGAGATAACTTCAGCAAGCATTGAGAGACATTCACTTTGAACTGCAATAAATCATCCAGAGATACATTGCATTCAGGGCATTCAGTCTGTTAAGGAAAGTCAATTTATGTCATGATTTAACTAGTCTAGAATTTAGTATTAATTCATTTGGGGAAAAGTCTTCAAACAGTGTTTTGAAGGAAGATTCATGGGTAATATATTTTCTAAACCCTTAATTCTTCAGGGATTAAATTATTTGTCTCCATGAAAGAAAAACAATTTATCTTGGTTATGAGATTCTCATGTTAGCACACTTTCCTCCTAGAAGATCCAAAATGTATGAATGCATTGTCTTCTAGTACTTCATACTGGAAAAAAAAAGTCTAAAGGTGGTCTTGTTTTCATTCTTTTCTAGGTAATCTTTTTTTTTCCCTCCTCTCTCCATCTTCCTGGATGTTATAGACTTTTACATTCAACTTTGTGATGTATGCCATTTGACAAGGCATCTAGATGTAGCTTTCCTTACACTGATTTTACTGGTGTTCGGGTACTGGTTTGATCTTCACCCTCATGCCATTTTTTGTTGTTTTGTTCAAGAAACATCAGCTGGCTATTGTTTCTCTTATTTGTCTCTTCGCTATCTCTATATTTTGTATTTACATTACTCACCATTGTCAGCACAACATCTCTGTATAGAGCAATCTCTGTCTTTTTCTCAACCTTTTAGAACTTCACACGCAACTTGTGAGTAATAGAGTATTGCGTGAAAACCTGGCGTTACTGCTCAACACTGTCTTGATTCATATAGACTACTTCATAGATTGTTGTGAAAATTAAATAATACAGCAAATATAAAGCGAAGGTGCTTATCACTGAATGAATGTATGGGAGTATGCACAATATTGCATATTCTGTTCTAACTTTTTTCTAAAATAGATTTGTAATCTGCGACTCAATTTTACTTGCCCTGCAATCTTTTCTTATTTTTAACTTTGTCTTTTTTCATCTAATTTTTTCTACTTCTACTTTCAGTCTTCTCATTTGAACCTGGTAAATCCTGGCTTTCTTATACTTCAGTACATAGCATTCATCTTCTTGTATTCTTTCTGAATATCAAAATATTCTGAAATGTTGGTTGGATTAATGTAGGTTATTATTTACAGACGTATGTTCTGTCTTTGAACTTCCAGGACTGTTGCTTTTCTTTTATAAGACTACACTTAAATAAGAACCACTTATCTGCTTTCCCCCACAGACATGGGTTAGATAATGGAGAAGGAATTTATATTTAATTCTTCCAGAAACTCTTCTTCCAGATAGACCAAGCCGCTAATCCTCAACTCGATTTTATAGCTCCTTTCTGAACAGGAACAGAGAGTCAAGTTAACCAAAAAAAGAAAAAAAAAATCTTCTTTAAATAGTCATGACTATTACACTCTAGAGTAGTGGTTCTTAATCAGTGGTGAACTAGAGACATTTTTGGTTGTTTCAACCGGGTGGAGGTGGGTAGTACTGCCGTTTAGTCAGTAAGGACCTGAGATAGTACTAAACTTTCTACAATACCCCATGACAAATAATCATCTGGCTGCAAATGTCACTATTGTCAAGGATGAGAAACCCTGCTTTTGAGTCCGTTATTCTCTTCTACCTTAATTATTTTAAGGAGACATTTCAGGGGGTTAATATACTTGTTCACGAGTCGGAACTGTGACTCCACATAGATTATTTTTCTCCTTAGGAAATGTTCGGCCTGGTTGGGCAGATTCTGACAGCAATTCACAGCCCACTGCAAACTGCCAAGGCATTGTGATCAAATACTTCATTGAAATCTTCAACAGAGACAGGGTTTGAGAGATCAAAGTTCACTTTATTTTAAATAAAATTCTTGTGGTGTATCAGGAAATTAGGTAGGATGTTCTCAAAGAACTGAAATGCCAGTTTGGCTGGAGAAAACATTTCAAAAGTGACAAATAACATTTGAGCTCAGACATGCTAACCTGAGGAAAAAAGTAACGTCTTCTCTGAACTTCTCCTTTTTGAATAACTGAAGTTCGAAAAAGAATAGCTACACTTTTATCTGCTAAATAGATTAGAAAAGCTTTTTTAACCAAGTGATAAAGAGATGAGATGAAACAAGTAAAACTATTAACTGATAACTAAAATAGATTTATTGAAATCATTTGAGGCAAGTCAAAATAATTGCTTCTTTTTAAAAAAACCTCTCTTCCTCTGTTCACTTAAACATTATTAGAATGATTTGGCATTAATTTAAACAAAGGAAGCCCAGAGGGAGAGAAGGAAAGAATAAAACATGAGGACAGCATAAGGCTATGATGTCAGAATTTACAGGGCTTTAGAGGCACTTAATTTAGTAAAATAAACACTGGAATCATGTAGATATAGCTAGAGACAAAAATAAATAATTTGACACAATGTGATTTACTAAAAGAGAAATAAAAAAATCTCTTTAGTGGACAGAAATACTTAAAATAGTCATTAACAAGGAAGACTGTGTGAGAGTTTATGTGAAGCCAGAATTGGCCATGTATTGGAATACCCAGTATTACAAATGCATCAAGCCTCCCCAAACTGATCAAAGGGGGCTTCTACTGGCCTATAAGGAATAATCTGTTTCAGTTGCAAATGCATCAAATATACTTTTAAAAATCAATGAGTTCATAATGTTGCTCAAAAAGATATATAATCGTCATTGGGTGCTAGGGCATAATTTCATTGCTCTGAAAACTGATAAATTAAAGGAAATAATCCAAATTTATCCTCCATTTCCCATATAAACTCTATGTCAGACTAATCAAATACTTGATGAGAGAACTTCTTCTTCACAAGAGAATTTTGGCTAATAAACAAAGAAAGCAGGATAGTATAAAATTGGAATTTAAAAATCTAATAAAGTGATGAAAGTAGTTAATATACTTCAATGGATGCTCAGTCTTTCAGGTAAGGTTGTCATGGAGACATTTATAATGGAGGGGTTAACACTGATACCACATGAACCCAGTTATCAGGTGATTAGTCTTGGTATAACTGGTAGATGGACAATCCTACATTATGTGCCTACTGATATGATACAACAGGAAAGACACACATCTATAAGATATCTTGTCAAAATATTGTTCCTGAACATAATAAAGCTTATAGATCTATCTGAAGTTTACAGGAAATATGGGGCACGGTGATACGTAGAACAGAAAGCAAAAGCACACCATGAGAAAAGTCAAAGTTAGAATATAGGTCTTTCTACAGAACAAGTGAGCTGGTTTATCCAGCAAATCAATGGCATTAAAAAAAAGTAAGGATAGCGTTATAGGCGAAAAGAGACTTTAGAAACCTAGTAACCATATGTAATGTATAGGATTTATTTGAATTCTAATTTAAAAGAAAAATATTTAAAAATCACCTTTGAGATAATCTGGAAAACTTGAATACGGATTGAGTATTAGTTGATGGTAATTATGTTAAGTGTGATAAGGGCATGGTGAATGTTATTGTCCAGGCCCTGATCAGCTAGAGATGCCAAGTGAAAAATTTACAGTTGAAATGATATATCTTTGTTTCATCTTAACTTCTTCAAAAACTTTTGTTTATACATATAGATACACACACATCATATTATACAGGCATTGATTTCCACAAAATATCACCAGACAACCTGTTAATAGAGCAACACTAACTTTGCTTAAAGTCATTTCAGTAAGGGTGAACACTATATTGATATAGTCTTAAGGAGAGGAACTGAGTGGGACTGGTCAAAATTCATAATATACTACTTTAGGACTAGTGGACACAGTGAGGTAGCAAGGGCCTTAAAGTATGTTTTTATAAGTAAATCGTTAATTAATAAGTGAACTCTTTGCCTTGATGAACAGATAATGATCTTTGATAAACTGAGTTGTAGGAATTTCCTGAAGCAAATAATAAAGTGTTTTACTAATTTACAGTCTTATCTTTCCAGAGCAAAGGTTTCCAGGAAATAAAATAGAGCAACTAAGCCATGTTGATTTAGATGATCCTAGTTCTCAGGAAAGAGGTAAACAAGATTCGGAAAATGTTAAAAACTGTAGAGGCTACCGATGGGTATAGTCAGTTAATTTTACTTTTCTCTATAGTCCTGTATTAATTTGAAAATTCCTGTAATAGAAACCTTTTAAAAGAAGCAGTAACGTTGAAGTCCTCTTCTTCCATGAAATCTAAGGAAGCCACTCAGTTACAGATAAGCATTTAAAAAACTTAAGAAAAATTAGCTACACACGATTGGATGAGAAAGGGGTTTGATAAACATCAGGAATAATAAGAAAATCCTTGTGTAATAATGAGACAGAAAATAGTTTCTGATGTGGATGTTTCTAAATTCAAACACTGGCAAATTGATATTTTAGCTAATTTTAAGTACTTGCTATACACCAGATATTCTGTTAAATGCATAACATATATTATGTCATTTGATTCTCACAAAACTTTATGAGATAGGAACTCTAAGCAGCAGCATTTTACAGCTGACTTTATTGAGCCTTAGCAAGGTCCACTTATGTGTCCACTGATATAAAGCTAGAAACTGATGGAATAAGATTCAAAGACAGACTCTTCTGGCTTCAAAAAGTGAGAGCAAAACCATTGCAATAAACTTGTTTCACTTCACAAAATAAAATAAGGGTTTTATCTTAAATTATTATTTTCAATTTTTAGGGTATAGCACTCTTATACGTCATATGGAAGCCAGTGATTCTAAATGTGTCCCACATATTTTGAGAAGAGGCTTGACCCCCAACACCGATAAAGAACAGAAGTAACTCCAGATAAATGGTGTTTATGCTTAAATGCTCAAGTTGGACAAAAATACATTGCAGCTGAATTTCAGTTACGGTGTTGACGAATGGATGAGGGTCCCTGACTTTGAACTACCAGTACTTAGAAGAACCTGAGAATGTGGTCATTTGTCAACATTACTGCTTACTTTGGTTTTAGATACACAAGCAATGTGCTCATGCACTGATATTAGTGCATACAAAATGTGCAATCCATCATCATCGTCAACAAATATTTATAGAGCACTCGCTGTAGGTGAGCTAGTTTCAGAAGTTGCAATGGGAATTTATATGGCATAGAGAAACCATCCTGTGTTTCCCTTTTCTCTCCTTTTCAGACATATGATGTTTCTAAGAACTGTGACTGTTGAAAAAAAATACTTACCCATCATAAATTTGATATTTTTAGAAAACTGAAAATACCTTTTTGCTCCCTGTTATAATTTATATTGAGTTCAAGATATTCCAATGTCATGATTCTTTTGTAAACATGGTGGGGTTTTAAAATCTGACTTAAATGAGTGATCAATTAGGCAATAGATTGGTGATCACCACTGTTTTGCATTTGGGAGAAATGGAATGAAATATGAGATGTTTTCACTTGAAGGCATTGCCAGGTATAGCATGTTGTTTGAGTGGACATGTAAAGGAAAATGCTTACTTGTTTTCCTGTGGGTACTTAAATTGTAAACATTTCCTGAATCAGTACTCAGTTCTGCTGTGGCTTAGATCTCACAACCTTATTTATTAAGTAAATATTATTTTTACCTGATGAGATCCCTATATATAAACAAATGGCAACAGTGCTTTAAAAAAAAAGATTTTATTTATTTATTTTTAGAAAGAGGGGATGGGAGGGAGAAAGAGAGGGAGAGAAACATCGATTGGTTGGCTCTCACATACCCCCAACCAGGGACCTGGTCCTGACTGGGAATCGAACCCATGACCTTGTGATTTGCAGGCTGGCACTCACTCCACTGAGCTACAGCAGCCAGGGCTAAATGGCAACAGTGTTTTAATTTCATTTTTGCAAAGGAGAGATATGTAATTTTTGTTTAAAATATGTTGTAATTTACCCTGACAAGTAGCTCAGTTGCTTAGAGTGTCATCCAGATATGCCAAGGTTGTGGGTTCAATGGCTAGTCAGGGCACAAACAACCAGTGAACGCATAAATAAATGGAACAAAAAATCAATGTCTGTCTGTCTGTCTGTCTCTCTCTCCCCCTCTTCCCCCCTTCCTCTCTAAAATCAGTAAGCTAAAAAAGTTAATAACATTATAATTCATCTACTTTTGAGCAGAACTGGTATTGGTCACGCCAGATAGATACTTGTGTTACTAGGCAGCTTATGATAACTAATAATTTTAGTTTTATAAAAGCCATTAACAATTAACTTCCCTCACTATATTTTAACTAAATGATTTTCATCTCACACCTAACATTTGAAATTTGTATCACAAATTTCAATGTATTTCTTTATTTCAAGATGCTGTTAACTTCAACTTAGTCTTCCGTGCAATATAAACACCACCAAATTAATGGTTCACATTGATTATAATATTGTTTTGAAAACAGAAAAGTTTAAATATACAATTTGAGATACATGGACTCTTATCAACATTTCCTATTTTGGGTAAGGTCAGAGGTTTAAATTAAAATATCGTAGTCTGTTAGCTTTTGAAGGCTACTTTTGACAAAGTAGAGTACAGCAGAGAAAACCAGCAATACCTATACCTACATTATCAGATAAGTAATGACAATAGCTACTATTTATTGAGCTCTTGAAATGTACTAGTCATTTTTCTAAGCGACTTCCATTTATCCTCTCATTTCATCTATGATCACATAAGGTAGGTACTGTTTTACCCAATATGCAAGTGAGGAATCCCAAAATTCAAATGCTAGCCGGTGTAGGAACAAGAAAGTAAAAGTTAAAGATATAATTCCAGAGACGGTTTTTGGCCACTGTGCAATATTTCCTTATATATCAGTAAGGTGTTGTTGAGCAGTCAAGGACCAACATGATATGAGTACCCTTTACATAAGCATATGAAAAGCGAGCATTCATGTTTTCTAGTATTTTGTAATGAAAAATTTTAAGCATATAGAAGATTTGGAAGAATCATACAATGAACATTCATATATGCCCTTCCTAGATCATACAAATCACATTTTGCTATATTTGCTTTATCACAGTTCTATCTGTCCGTCAATCCATCAATCTGTCTTATTTTCAATCCATTTGAAAGTAAGTTCGCATTTTTGATTATGTCACTATAACTAGAAGGCCTGTTTAGAAAGGATGTTAGAAAACTAATTTGTTATTTTTTTCAAAATCATACCACAATGTGGGCCCTTGTTTTTACTTGTCCGTTAAATATCAGTCACTTAACTTCTAAATCTGTATTTTGCCTCCAAACATGCAGTTGTGAGGATTTAATGAGAAAAAAAAAAAGGACAGACAACATTTAACTACTCTACCCTGCACAGAGTAAGTAGGCGTTCTATAAAGTAAAGCCAAAATAATGAAGCTAATGAGAAAGTACAAAAGCGACTAAGCTTATATTGCATTGAATCAGTTGATGTACTGAAGGGCTTAGGATAAGATGAAATAATCCTCCAACCAGGGAGAAGAGAGTTTTATTGACCAGATGTTTTATATCTGTATCCAGAAATGTTTGAAAAATTTTATGATATTAGGATTAATCAAGTAAACTAAAGATGAAAACAAAGATCAGAATCTAGTTAGGATAATGAGATGAAAGTACCAGGAAATATTATCAGATGAATATGTTTACTTAGTTTTCCATGAAAATAAAAGCATTTCTTCAAGCAACAGAGTTAATGTAGTCCAAGTACATTGCTCTCTGGGGACTCTTAAATTGGAACACCCAGAATAACCAATTAGCTCTTAAACTATCATTATAATGTGGATTTTGTGAACAATGCTTTTCTCAGGTCCTTACGGACATCAAGTAAAAGCTATACATGTGCATAAATTGCAAATAAACAATTATTTACTGCAAATACCTTAGCTCTCCAGATAAACAGATAATAAATATAACTTTCTCTTGTGAAAATTGAGGTACTTTACACATTTCTCATCCCAAAATTTACCACATCCTTACACAGAAACATGCCACAGATATGATTAAAGACAAGAACATCGTTAAAAATAAATTTGCATTTCCATTCATGTAGGTTTAGTCAGCCACAGTAACACAGCGTAAGACGGAAGGTAAAAACAAGGAAAAATCAATTTAGCCTTCCTAACTTTAAAAAGCAAGTGAGCAAATTCACTTAACTGAGAATAAAGTAATAGAGAATCAAAAACGTCTGACTTGGTGTTGGAGGATAGAACAGGAAAGGAAAGAATATTGCCCTAACGTGGGTTAATCAGAATGAACTGGCAGCAAACTACACCCCTAAACACCTGAAAGATGGAGCTGTTTACTATCTTTATTTCAATGCTTAAGAATGCTGACCCAGTTTTGTTGCGATATTCTTTTATAACAAACTTTGGTAAATAAATCGAAATCTGTTCCTTAGGTCATTACTATATTGGGATGTTCAGAGCCAACCCAAATTAATGAGTCATTGAGAATCATTAGCTATCATATTAACAGACCTAAAGTTTGGACCTAATATATCTAGTTATAGACAGTTTGTTTTTACACTTTGCCCAGGGATAATAAATGATAAATTATTTATGTGAAAGAAAGGCTAATAACTGTATACATAATATTAATTTGATATTTTTCTCAAGAATAATATTCTAAATAAATAAAATGAAATGTCCTTTGAAATGGAATATGATTAAACTTGCCTCTGATACCTTTAAACATGCATTTACATTAATCCCAATATAAAAAGTTCATGATCTATTCCCTCATCTCCCTAGCTTTCATTAGCACACACATCTGTCCTAATAAACATTCTAACACAGATACATTTATAAACTGAGCACCATCCTAGTTCCACGTGGCTTTATATTATTAAAAACATAAAATGTTTAGGTAGATTTTCCTTCTACACTATGTACATTAAAAAGATGGTCTTTAAAAATATTTATTTTGTGAGGCAATAGGCTAATAAAAAACTTTATCTCCAAATACTGATGTTACATGTTTTGACCAATAACCCTCTGTTATTGTACTGATCTTAAAAAGAATAAATCTAATCTAAAACATAATGAAAGTGTGATGAAATGAAAATATGTAGGACACTGAGAAAATCTAATCCCTCCTTCTGTTGAAATTCAGCCTCTGTTGTGCACCTCTTTTCAGACAGAGGAAGTAAATTCACAGTAGTACAAAGACTCTACTGAGGCTATCTTCTTGCGTAAATTTAAATTTGGAGAATGTTTCCAGCAATTTCCCAAGTGACTTCAGTAATGATGAAAGTTTCTCTAGCTACACTAGGGGTGGGGAGTGGGAATACAGGGTAGGGGATGGACATGGAACATGAGAAGCAATCTAATCTAGGGAGGCCAAATATAAGAATAATAACAGATTTTTAACTATACTAAAAATGAAAACAAAAGTTATGATTTTACCAAGTCGTCCATCAGACTTGAGTAGACACACCAAGAGGCCTAGGAACCAAAGACTTTATCAAGCTATAAGAAACAAGGTCTGAGAGTTTCTGGCAATTAATAGCAAGAATATGGGCTGACAATTTGTTAAGGGAATTCGACAGTAGGCAGTAGGCAGAAAGATAAGCAAGCAGGTAGCCTGCCATGCAATCAGCCATGTCCACTGGAGGGCAGCCAGTGGATATTCTGGCAGGAAAATGGTGTAGGGGAAATCTGTTGACTGGTAATCGCTGGAATTACTAAAAGGCAAAAGCTCAACATGGTGGAGGCATAGCTTAAGGTAATACCAAGGCAGTTAAAGGGACCGAGTACTAAGGTGTCTGCTCAGAGATGGGGAAACACCAAGGATCTAGTGAATTAACTGGAGTAAGAAGGAAAGGACTTTGCCAGCAATACAAGGTCTGTCTGGAAAAAGTCTAGCCATTGTTAATATAATGAGAATGGTTTGTGTGACATCAATATAACCTGACAGCCAAGGACAGTGGACTGGAATGCACATGTGTGAACAATGACAACTTCACTGTACTAGTCGGTGGGGCAGTAGACACCGTTGAGTGAGCATGTGTACTGTGTGGCCGTCGCATTCAAAATGACTGAGCGAGTAGAGCATCGGATCTGCATCAAATTTTGTGTTAATCTTGAACATTCCTCCACAGAAACTTTTAGATGATTTAGAAGACTTTTGGGGATGATGCAATGAGTGCAGCGCAAATAAAAGTGTGGCACAAACGCTTCAAAGATGGTCAAGAATCTGTTGAAAGTGATCCACGTTCTAGAAGCAAACAATAAGCACAACACCTGAGAGTGTTGAACATGTGCGGGCTGCAATCAACAAAGATCAGCGACTGACTGCCAGAACTAGGAGCTGATCTGGGGATTTCACAAACTACTGTGCCCGAGATTTTGACGCAGGATCTTGGCACGAAACGTGTCGTGGTAAAATTCATTCTGTGGCTTCTGCTACCAGAGCAGAAGGAACATTGTGCTGCAGTTGGGAGAACTGTGTGAGGTCCCAAGGTGCCTACTTTGAAGGGCACTGAGGTGTCATTGTCCTATGCACAACGTTTCTTGTATCTTCTTCAATAAATGTATTGTTTCATAATACATGGCTGGATACTTTCTGGACAGACCCCATATAGCCAGGAGCCAATTATTAGAAAGAAGGACAGGATCTGCATCAAAGCTGAACTTGAAACTGATCAACAGAATTACCAGCTGAGACAGTAAGACACCCTCCAATAGGAAGATTATTACAGAGAATATTGGTTTGAAACTAAATTTTAAATTTAAGCAGCCCCAAATGAAGGACCATGATAGATGAAAGATCAAAGAACCAGGCAATTTATTACCATCATTTGCAAAATTATGATGAAGTATGATGATTCTTCTAATATGATTGTAATGTAAGCCAGTGTGTATTGAAAACTATGGTATCATTAGGCATACTGCACACAATAGTATCTTCCTACTGAATTCCCTACTGAAGAGTTTCCCTGCTTCATAAGAAAAATTTCCATTATTTGGCATCAGGAGTCTGCTTCAGTCAGGGTTTTGTTTTTTGTTTTTTTTTTAAGGCAACAGAAGCTGACTCCAAGTAACTTCAGAAGAATGTGAATTTATGGGAAGAATAGCTGTACCTTCAACTGGAAGGCTTAAGAATCAAGCCCAGGAGATACACAGAAAACAAAGGGACTCTGGCCAATGTTGACGAAACCAAAGTCATGCTACAGAAATTGCCAGGATATGGTACTGACTGGGCATCATTTTGTTGGGCTTAGATACCGTCAGCATGTCATTACAGGCACGACCAAGTCCTCGGCTACCCTTCCATCCCTATACCACTTCCTCAGATTCAAATTCCTGAGGGGGAGTATGTGATGCGCCAAACCTAAAGCATGCTTACACCTGAGCTTCTAGAAGGTCCTTTTCCTCCCACTCACTTGCAGCCTCAGACAGCCACTGGTCTATTCTTGGACATTATAGATTATTTGTTATGTTTTCTTGGAGTTTATACAAATGGAATCATATGTATTCATTTTTGCCTGGCTACTTTTGCACAGCACAATGTTTTTTGAATTTTTCCACAATGTTGTGTGTATTGGTCATTTGTTCCCTTTTATTGGTGGGTGGAATTCCATAGAAATGCCAAAATTTGGTTATCTATTCACCTATGGATGGACTTTGAGTTGTTTTCAGGCTTTTGCTAATAAGAAAAAAGCTGCTATAAACACTCATACATGTTTGTGTGGACATATGTCTTAATTTTTCTTGAGTAAACAAGTTGGAGTACAATTGCTGGATTATATTTTTAAGGACTGTTTTGCATACTAACACTAGGTATATTCCATATTTTTAATTAGCCCAATTCCAGTGGTTGTGTAGTAATCATTTATTGTGGTTGTCATGTGCATTTCCCTGATGACTAACCATGCTCATGGTCTTTTCTTCTACTTATTGGTCTATTTGTACGTCTTTTTTGGTAAAGTGTCTATTCAATCTGCCTGTGCTAGATTGCATTTTCCATAAACAACCACAACAATATGCTTTTCTTACAATGAACTTATAACACATTGACCATAAAAAGATAGGGTCTATGTCCCTCTACTTTGAATTTGGGTGACTTCTGTGGATATGTCATTAAAAGTCATAAAAGGGATGCTTGCTTTTGGAATTCAGGCACCATATGGTAAGGAAACACAAGGAACCGCATGGAGCAGCCAGGTGTAGGTGCTCTGGTCAGGAGCTCAAAGTCTCAGACTAAAGCCAGCACTAACCACCAGACTTGGGAATGAATGCACTTGTGGATGGTTTGTAGCCCCCAGCTGTGGATTCATCTTGCAACTTGAGGCTTCCAACATTATGGAGCAGAGACATGCTGACCCTGATGTGTCCTTGCTAAATTCCTGCGCCACAGAATCAATGAACATAATAAAAGAGCTGCCATTTTGCACCATTATGTTTAGGACTGTTTGCTATGCAGTAATATATGAGTAAACCTCAGGCTTTGAGATGTAATCAAACATTTAAAGACTTCTTGAACAGAAACACAATTTACATTGATTTCTTTCTACTTGCAAAGGTCATTTCTTGTTTCATAGTATGTGGGTACCATTAGGTTTTCCTAAAGTTTGACCATCTTTATATATATATATACATATATACATACATATATATATCTTTATATATATATACATATATATATATAAAGATGGTCATATATTAAGATATATATGTTTTATATATATATAAATTTTTATACAGTACTCTCACTTCAATTTTTACTTGGCCATTATTCTGTCATTATCATTCTTTTTCATCAACTTTCAGGAAGCTGATAAAGTTCAAGTAGATACCTATTATGAGATAATGAAACGGGTAAATGTCACTAGTATTTATTGATTTCTCATAAA
Organism: Mormoops blainvillei; assembly: GCA_004026545.1. NCBI lineage: Eukaryota > Metazoa > Chordata > Mammalia > Chiroptera > Mormoopidae > Mormoops > Mormoops blainvillei. The sequence continues at coordinate 19,332 of PVJD01008447.1, forward strand.
CTATTTCACAGCTCTAAATAATATTTTCATACGGTCAGATTTGTAGGTGTGCAAGGGCAAAACAAGAAAATCAAACCAAACAAACAAAAAAACGTGCTGAATTTCATCCTATTTAACTCAGAACAGATGCTGAGGTAATGGAAGCACAAAATCACTACTTATCTAGCCAGGTCAGCACACAACCATAATTACATCAGTAATTCAGGGTTACAAATGTGCTTGTATTCAAATTGTCCAGGACAATAAGATAAAGAAGATGTATATTTGGATATATTTAGGTTGGCTTAAAATACCTTGGTAATTTTGGATGAATGGATATGAGTTCAGTTAGTCAGCATCACTAAACTTATCAACAAATACCTGACCTAGTCTTGTATTTTTCCATTAAAGTTTTATGAACTAAATTCATAACAACACATAGTGGATACTTCCCTTGTATCTGCATATGATAAAGTGCTGGACCTAATGAGATAAGACAAATGTACATCCTTAAAAAATCTCAAAATAGTGGGAGAACATGTTTTTCTTTTTCTAAATTTTATTTGCAATCGCTAAGAGGTTTACCATGCTTTCCACAATAAAAATTACTTTTGAAAAGTTCATTTATGTGATCTACATTAAAATTATAATGTTACAAATGTATAGACTGATGTATTTGCAATTACTTGGTTAAATACAGAATGAATTGTCCATTTCAGAGCTTTATATGCTAACTATTATTATAATAAGGCAGTCTACTTACACACTTACACATGCATCCTCTTTTTCATGAATTTATCAACTGCAATTGTCTTTAATGAGATTATCATTCAACTTTTTCTCCAATGACATTGGTAAAGAAAAGTCCTGATAACACATCAAAAATATATTTAAAACGTACAAACTAAAACTGACATTTGGGTTAATATGAAATATTTGAAAGAGGAAACGAGTTAACTTCGAGTTAAACAGATATGTTAAACATACATATCATTATGTATGAGAATATATGTGTAACCAGGAAAATCGCAATCGTTTCTCATGAGGCTACCATATGTCCATTCCATCCCTTTGTTAATGGAAGTGTGTGTGCTTATTAAGCTCTTCTTTTTCTGGGTGCATGTGTGTGTAAAACTCAATGCCAGTTTGCCTAAAAGGTCAACTAAATGTTTAGAGCAGCAGAAAAATATAAACACTGATTTCGGTTAGTGTTTTGCTAACAATTTTCAATGAAACACCAACTTTGTCATCAAAGCATAAAGCAGAATTGTTATACTTGCCTACACTTGTTTTATAGTTTAATGTGCTTCTTAAAATGTTATTATACTTTAATGGTATACCATAAACTTTTTAGTATGTGGGCCTTCTCATTATTTTAATCTGATCAAATGGAGCTTTATGAATACCACTGTTTCATAACATTGCGATATTTTTGGACTTGTTTTTAGACCTACTGGAAATAGGTGGTGAAAAATAGTAATGGTTCATATTCTAATTCTGAAAATAAAAAGAAAGTTCTTAGCACTGTGTGTGCTCCTGATCACATGGTTTCTCCTCTGAATAATTTTTCTTCCAGTTTTCCTTTGAGTTGAATAGATGGAAAGATGGAAGAGACTTATATCAATCTTTCCATTATCCTGTTTGTGGAAATTGATGCCTTCTAACATTTGATCTTTTAAAAATAGCTCTTTAATCTTTATTATTTGTGTCCCATTTAATTGTTTCTCAGCCCCTGAATATTGACCATTAAGCCCAGGAATGAGATGGTTGGGAACCAGTGATCAGTCTTGTGACTCTGTTGAATGAGGGCTTAGGAGCCCAGATCTAAATTGTCAATGAAAGTCAATACTTTGAACATTATAACCAAGGGGATTTTCGGCCTGGGCGATAGAAATGTTCCTTCACATAAAATATTTGATTTAAAAGCTTAGATATACAAAGCATACCGGCTGCATTTTCTATTCCTCAAATTTTGAAGGTATTTAACTCTATGGATAAGGTCCAGAGTGTTTGGACCTAAAGGGTAATTTGTCTTAATTTCGAAAATGTGCTAGTTTATGCACCACAAAACATAGACCCATTGGCTTGACACCAAACATAACTTTTAAATACATATGCAAAATTTACTATAAAAATGCAACATTGATTGTCTCTGGTCATTGGCTTTTTATCATATTGTGAAAACAACTGATAAAATTTGTGCTACTTTAATTTTTAATTGTTTAAACTATATAAGTGACACATGCCTATATGTCATAAAACTTAAAACTTTACATATGAAAAAAGAATCCTCTTGATCTCACTAAAATTCCAGTCTTCTCACAAAGGTATCTATTACTACCAATTTGGTATTTGTACTGTAGAGGGAATCAAGGCTGATACCAAAGATGAAATGCTAATTACCCTGACTTATGATGTAAATGCTTCTCTCCCACCTCTGTAAGCCCTTTTCGCGCCAAATCTATACTACGCCTCCCAATACCCTCCCCCACTTAGCCCAGCATAAAAGGAATGCGGGGCTGTTGTTCTGGGCTCAGAATTTGGAGTTTGTCTCCTCTGGGCCCGTGCACGTAAATAAAGATCGTGCTCCTAACCCCTCAGTGTCTGGTCGTTTCATTTTTCCATAACAGTACCTTCAGATCTCTTTCTGGGATTTAAATACATTTATTAAAGTAGCTGTAAGACCAATTGATTTTTTATATTTTATAGGTAAATTAAATAATTTGATGTATGTCAATCTTCAGTATTTCCTACCTAACAATTTGTACTGAAGCTCTTATAATTCTATAGCATGAAATGTACCTCATTTATGTACGGGTGTACAATGATCCAAGATAAGGAAATGCAAGTGTTCAGCAACTTCTATGCTAACTGTCATTTAAGTAGTTTATAATTTTAAGCTTTTAGAAAATAATACTGTAAGGAAGAGTCTTGTGTATGCCTTTTGATGTACTTGTGTAGAGGGAATCAAGCCTGATACCAGAGATGAAATGCTAATTGCCCTGACTTATAATGTAAATGCTTCTCTCCCACCTGTGTAAGCCCTTTTCACGCCAATTGCCCTGACTTATGATGTAAATGCTTCTCTTTCACCTCTGTAAACCCTTTTCACGCCAAATCTATACCACGCCTCCCAAGACCCTTCCCCCACTTAGCCCAGCATAAAGGGAATGCGGGGCTATTGTTCTGGGCTCAGAATTTGGAGTTTGTCTCCTCTGGGCCCGTGCACGTAAGTAAAGGTTGTTCTCCTAACCTCTCAGTGTCTGGTCGTTTCATTTTTCCGTAACACTTGTGCAATGATTTCTTTAAGATAGTATTATGTGCCAAGTACTATGGTAAGTTAGAAAGGTATTATCATCCCCTCATGGCACTGAAGGTAAGAAGTGATTGCCTCTGTTCACACACCAACTAAGTGCTAGATCTGGGATTTCCACACATTCTATCTAGCACCAGGATCAATGTTCTTAACAACTGTTTTCTACACCTCACTTTAGAACAAAACAACTGTACTGGGTCAAATTGAATTCACACTTAAATTTCAATATACGCTGTCCATTTGTCTCTAGAAGGGCAGTGGCGATTTACATCCATACTAAGAGTGACATTTTCATCGATGTGTTCCTGGCATATCCTTCCAAGGGCAGGAATTGGTTTTAAATAAAACATCAATGAAGAACTGAATATAGATCTTTGTTTACTGGTGATTATTAGAACCTGTCCCTTAACACTATTGTAAGAGAAGGCTTAGTGGGTATTGTCTCTGGAAGAACAGACAAGTGTCCTGTAAAGTGAAGAACAATGCATTCCATTCTCACCCACCCTGCGCTTTTTTAGCTATGCTTTTAAGATTTGGTAACAGTTTTGACTAAACTATACATGTACTTCTGCATTCTCATTTTTTCCTGCTTCTGGCATAGAAAATAGATGAGTGAGCACTCCCTCATAGACTGAAACGAAGATTATGTTGCCATCTATGTGTATATTTTGTTGTTGAATATACATATGCAAATGGTTATAACAGCAAACTGGATCTACTCCCTAATTACTGTCAGAAATAATGGCTTCTGATTAACTATTCCTAAACCAAAATCACCATTCTTGTTGGATGTCCTTCATCATTTAACTAGCTCGTTTAAAAAAGTCTATAATAAAAATGAGCAATTTAGTCACCTAGAAATATATATGAGGTCTGTCTGGGAGAAGTTGATGAGATTCAGGAAAATATGACAGGGTAGCTGATGGCAACTGGGACAACTGTGTGAGGTCCCAAGGTGCCTATGTTGAAGGGGACTGAGGCATCATTGTCCTATGTACAATGTTTCTTGAATCTTGTGTCTTCTTCAATAAATGTCTCTATTTTTCATAGTACCTGGCTAGATACTTTCTGGACATACTTCATATGTATTGCTCCTGGTTAAAATATTTTTTGGTGTTAGATCTTTTTTAATGGTTGGATTTGGCATTTTGTTATTTGAAAATAAATTATTTATACTTCTGCTAGAAATGAAATTTCAGTTAAAAACTTAAGATAAATTTTAACCTAACAGTAATGATGCTTTTCCCTTGTTTCTATTTTCTGAATCACCTTATATAAGACAGAGATTATGTTTCCTTGAATGGTAACTAGGATAAAATTATATAATCCCAATGCTTTGTTTGAAGGGTTCATTTTGATTCATTAAGTTTTTTCTATTTTTATTCTGAGTTTCTCATTCTTTTAAAGTTAAACTTCTAAGCTACATGTTTTTACACAATTTTTCATTTTAAACGTATTTCTTTTTTACTTTAAGTATAGTTGGTTATATTAGTTTCAGTCATACAATATGTTTTTTATCTTACAATGTGATCACCCCGCTAATTCTAGTAATCATCTGTCACCATGTAAACTTATCACAATATGACTGACTATGTTATATTTTTGTCAAATGCATTGGCATACTTTTTTATGGTATTCTTAATATTTTAAATATCTGTTATATCTGAGGTTTTCCCTGGGTTGATCCACTTGCTTGATTCTTTGATGTTTTCTATTTTTTTGTTGATACTTTCTTTGTTTCATTTGTTAACATTGCTTATTGAAGCATGTTTATGACAGCTATTTTATTTTTTAAAATATTTTATTTATTTATTTTTAGAGAAAGAGGAAGGGAGGGAGAAAGAGAGGGAAACATCAACGTGTGTTTGCCTCTCACACGTGCCCTACTGGGGACTTGACCCGCAACCCAGGCATGGGCCCTGACAGGGAATTGAACCGGCTGCCCCTTGGTTCACAGGCCCGTGCTCAATCTACTGAGTCGCACCAGCCAGGGTTGATAGCTCTTTTAAAATCCATGTTAGATAATTCTAACATCTGACTCATCTTGGCACTGGTATCTCCTGCTCATCTTTTCTCATTCAGGTTGTAATTTTACTGGATCTTGGTGTGACTAGTGATTTGCAATCGTATCCTGGATAATCTATTATAATTTGGAGATTCTGGATCTTATTTAAATCTCTGATTTTAGCAGGCAGTTAACCTGTTTAGATTTAGCATGTGAGTCCTGGCTTACTTTTGAGGGTCGTGGATCCAATGCCAAGGTAAATTTTAAAGCTTATGCAATGCTTTAAACAGAGTGGATCCTAGTCCACTCTGTTTATGAAGTATACTACCTAGATACCACTCTGAAAATCTGGGTGTCATTCCGGACTGTAGTTCAGTTCTTGAACCTTTTGGTGTGATATGTTGCACAAGGTTCTGCCCAGGATTATAGGGCACATCAATTCCTTCTATAATAAAAAATATAAGTAAATTAGCAATTATTTTTATAGAGAAACGTATAATGTGGAAAATATGTGACTTATTTATTTCATTTAGTCCACACGACAATGATGTGAGGTAAAGTAGTCAGGATAGATCATTTTGTTGCCAATTTTATGGGAAAGTAGACATCAAATATATTTGGGTAATTTTGATTAGACATTTGATTAGAATGTGAAAAAAGGCAGAACATAACCAAGGTCTTATGCTTCTTGCTTCATATTATTTTTGCTTCAATTTACTGCTACATAAAATGCAGCTTTGCCAAATTAAACTTTGAACACCATGCATAAAAGTAGATATGTAAAATTTTAATATAAAAAGAACAAAAGAAGTTTAATTTAGCTTGAATACAATAGCTAGTTGAAATCTCTATTAAAATACTGTTGAAGACGTATATTATTACATCTTACTTTATAATTCCACTAATTAAAATTTCTCTAACTGTACTATACAATCAGTTTTGTATTAAAGTTATTTTTTTCCAGGGACGCATATTCCACTTGGAGCAGCTTTAGCCTTTATCTTTCATGGCTTTTTGCTTTACAAATAGCCTTGTAAAGAGAATCTGTAAATAGGGCAGTTAGTGCTTCATTTGCATGTAGAAATATGACAGACCCAGAGAGAATTATCACCCAATATTTAATGAGCGGGTTTGGAAAATGTAGCTTTCAGAGTTCCAACTCCTGCAATACACACTCTAGTATGGAATATCAGTAAGAGAACTAAAAGACAACAGACATTATCTGTCAGAGTTTGAAGGATGAAGACAATTTGTGAACGCTAAAGTTGGTTCAGTGGCTTAGATAAAATATACTGGTAATAATAGTTCTGTATTAGGACATATATATTGTTGTAAACTAATAGTTGAGCTATTTTTATTTATTTTTCTTTTGGTTTATTTGTTTGCTTATACCTTCTTTTTAAATTAAATTTACCAAGGTAACATTGGTGAGTAATCTTAGGTAAATTTCAGGTGTACAGCTTTATAATACTGAGTTATTTTAAATAGAAAGATGACTCTTGTTAATATACTCACATCCACACGCTTGCACTGAGTAGTCGGCTTATACTCAACATCCACATTAGGAAGAACTCAGTTTCTCAAGCCAAATAGTTTTGCTATTTTCCAGTTATTTTTCCTAAAGATGATATAATGAATGTGTATTTTCTAAAGCAACATTTTTGGTGTGGTTCGGAAGTGTGTGTGTCTGTATATTTTTTACATGCCTATATTTTTGCATGTTAAAGTAAATAATATATTTAAAGTGGCTGGTACCATGCTTTTTCTTCTAGATTATTCTCATCATAGTATCTTCTTAATCTTAGTAGACCAGTAATTGATTTATTTAGTTCAACCTCGGTCTTCCTGACTGAACTATCTTAGGTTTTGGATAAGAAATTATCAAGTAACTACATTTCCAGAATGATATTTTATGATTCCATAGCCACTGATAAACAAAATGCTTCTTAATACAAGTACTCTCCAAGGAGTGGGTTTGGGAATAATACATGAGTTACAGTTCTAGGTAACTATCTGATACACAACTCTCGGTAGAAAAAAGAAGAGAGAGGATGAGGGGGAGAACGAGAATGACATGGTAAGATGTAGCTTAATAATGACATCACAGGCAGTAGTTGTCTCCACGCAGCAACAATGCCTAAAGCCCAAGGATATATACTCCCAGAATCCTATATTCTAGAAAATTTTAGTTTCCTACCATCTTAGCCACCAGTGGCTATTGCATGTCATGACCTAATTCTAAAAAGTTAGGTGAGCAATTCTCAATTTTATATTAAGGTCCCGAGCAGGTGGTTTTGTTTAGCTTCCCACGGGCAACCACCATAGTCTATACTAATTCTTTTTTGTGTCAGAAAAACTTTTAAAAAATATATATAGTATTATTTTTAAAAGCATATGATCACACAAGTTTTAAATGTTTTTAGTTACACACCCGCACACATGTTAAATCATGCTCCCACCAAATCACACAACCAGAGTGTGAAGAGATGACAAAATCCAACTTAAAAAGTATTCTATTAGAAAGTATTAGTTTGTCCCAGGTTTGCTCCCCTCGTTTTCCACATATTACTAAATAAATACTTCAGAAAACCATTAAAATAATTTTGCTAAATCAAGTTTATCATTTTGTGAAACTATTTTAAGTGGGATGTTTTTGTATATTCTTATACACTAGCTATTATAAATATACATTATGAGTAAACAGGTTCTATAAACATTTTAATTGCCTAAAACATAATTTACTGTTGCTACCTATATTCTCTGATTTTTTTCTTCCCCTCTGTTATTTTCATGATCACACAGCTATGGACTTATATCCCACCGAAAATGTGTAAGTCCAGCTAAAAAACCATTTCACTTATTAAACTTTTCCTAATCATTTCTATACAAATAAGGCATTTATTCTTCTGTGTTTTCATAGTAATTTTTTCTTGTTACTGATTTTCTGACTGGCTGTTACCCACCAGGTTGTGATTTGCCTGCTGGTAGGGACCATTTCTCTTTTATATTTTCAGAACATAGAGTAAGTGCCCAGTAAATGTTTTCTCAGTTGACTCAAATTAATATTTCAATATTAATGCAATTCAAAAATGCTAACATGCATATACAGACATTACATATGATTAGAAAAAATAAAGCCTTTTATTCCATCTTCCCCAGTTCTTCATAAGCAGCTTATGTCTGAATGGGAATATTTTCCTAGACTTCTAAAGCCCAAATGAGTTTTTAATTATACTTGTACATGATAGCAGACTATATTATGTGAAGGGATTTTCATTTCAGAGATTTTATTCTTTCCTTATCTTAATGGGATATTTTTGAGAAATTTGTTTTCCCTTTACCTATGACTAAAATGTTATTTTAAAGTCATATTAGCTCTATCTCACAAACTTGGATGTATGAAAGAGGTTTATGAATATACTTTGAAGTGGTGCAAATTAGATATATAAATTTAGAATACTCAAACTAAAAATTTCAAAGTACTCTAAACCTGACACTAAGATATCATTATTCTAAGTTTTAAATTTTACATGAAATTAGATTTTGTGAAGTGAACGACGGTAAGACAATTTAATGTTCTACTAACAGCCAGACAATAATGTTTCTCTACCTTACAGCAGTCATTACGTTTGGAATATGACTTTCATTTGAGTTGTACTTTCACATACAGTTTTAAATGAAGCATACAAAATATTAAGAAATTTGTTTGCAAATATTACATCAGATGTTCTATGAACACCAATTTTGACACCCACAGCTATTCTGTAGACACCATTTTACAGGTAAGGAAACTGATGTCAGAAAGAATAATGGGATATCTTTATCACAGAATGCCTTTACTCTAAATTTTCTTATCATTTCTACTTCTTTTACAGATTTTTCATTAAAAAAACTGTTTAAATAGCCTCTGCTTTCCCAATAAGTAATAGTTAACTTAATAAATAGGCATACTTAACATTCCATTTGTTATGGTTTATAGCACTATAGCAGTTATTAAAAGTCAAAGCCTACTATAATATAAACTGAAGCAAGAAAATGTACTATTATATTACATGCTTCTAATACAAGGCTGGGAAGAGTATAGCTGAAAATATCATTATGATCTCATGAGATAAATTCTGAAAATTATGGAATTAGTTTTTAAAAATGTTTTCATTAAATTTCTTGGAGTTACACTGATAAATAAAATGATATAGGTTTCAAGTGTACAATTTTATAATACATCATTTTATATTGTATGTTTACCATCCAAAGTCTTGTCTCCTTCCATCACCATTTATCCCGCCTTTAGTCTCTTCTTCCCCAACCTCTTTCTGCTCTGACAACTGTCAGTCTGTTTCTCTGTAACTAAGAGTCTGTTTCTATTCTGTTCGTTTATTTATTTTCTTCATTAGTTTCCACAAAGAAGTGAAATCATTTGGTATTTGTCTTTCTCTGACTGGCTTATTTCACTTAGCATAACACCCTCTAGATCCATCCTTGCTATTGCAAAAGTTAAGATTTTCTTTTCCTTTATGGCTCAGTAGTATTCCATTGTGCAAATGTACCACAACTTTTTTATCCACTCATCTACTGATGGGCACTTGGGTTGCTTTCAGATCTTGGCAATTGTAACTAGTGCTGCAATGAATGTAGGGGTGCATATACTGGAATTATTTTAAGCAGAAAGAGGCAGCGATGGTTGAGAGTGGGGATTATGGAGCCAGGCAGCCTGGGTAAAAAGCTCTTGTCTTAAAACATCCCTGTTTTAACTCTTACTAGCTTGTCACATTACTTAACCTTTCTCTGTTCTCATTTTTGGGAGAACTAAGTGAAGATATATAACGTGTGTAATTTAGAACAGTACCCGGCACATCACAAAGACTATAAACAAGCTGTCTCTTCTCTTCTTTTTTTTCTTTTCTTTTCTTTCCTTCTTTTCTTTCTTTTCACAAGCTTGAATAGCTCACCCTGAGTTATTATCCCCACCATTATGACTGTTATAACACACTGTACTTTTCCTTGCCAGTAATTTTCAGAACTTTAGTCAGTAGATTCTGCAGTGGAGAGTTAGCTAATGTTCTGAATCATAATGTGTTCAAGAATTTTTGGTTTCATCATTTGCCTACTGCTTTTCTCCATCTATACATTTTCCCTGGAGTAAATTTTCCAGTCTCCACTACTGACCACCATCTATATGCTGATCACATTCAAATCTCTTTCTCCAGCAACAAGCTATCTCTGTAGGTTTAACTGAAGTAGCCAACTGCCCAATGGCAATACCCAACTGGGCATGCAAAATGTGCTAAGACATGTTCTTCCTATTGTCATCTCACTTATGAGATAATATACAAAGTTATCAGCATAACATATAAGACACGTAATGATCTATTTCTTGTCTCTTCCTCAGAATGAAATGCTATGACGCTTTGGCATAAGACGTGATGGTGTCTGCTCCTGTCACCCTACAATGTCCTTCGGGTCTATCGCTATCTGACCTAACTTCTCATTTCAAGCCAAACCGGGCCATTTTAGTTTTTGAAACCTTCAAACTTTCATTGGACATTATTAGTGTTCATTTCCATTTTCTCTGAATTTACCTATATAAAAAGGTTAAACCTAACAAGGCATCAAGGCGGATTTAATGGATCCATCTTCTATCTTATGGTGATGAAAGAAAGCATAATAAAAAAAGAGCTCATGATTTTTGAGGCACAATGACACTGCCAATTCATTATTAGTGCTCAGCTAATGGAGCAGACCATTAGATTAGCCATCCTCACTCAACTAGTAAGTATATGGAAAGCTAAGAAATTGTGAATGATGCAAGTGACTTGCTATAATGAAAGTTAAGGAAACTCCACCCACTCACCCAATATACATACATACATCATACATCGTTGTTTTCAATGGTAAAGAGAATTCCTAAATACAAATGCAGAAAAAAGAAACAAACCCAAAACCCAGGCTTCCACAAAAATCAGTTTATCAGCAACTTCCAAGAATACTGATGCGGTCACTGAGGTTCTTTACGTTCTGCTCCTCTTCTCCTTTCAGGCACATGGTACTTTGGCACTTCCATATATCCTTAAATTTGAACATAGCCATGTGACTTGCTGTAGCCAATTAAAAATTAGGAGAGGAGTTGTATCTTTAAGTGGAAACTTTACAGGACACTGTTTGATCTCCCACAATCCTTCATTTGAGAAATCATGGAAATATTTCAGTTTGGAGTTTCTATCAGCCTGGGTCCCTAAATGACTGTGATTTGCAGATCCCCTGCTAAATTGCATTTGACTCAGGCATAAATCAGACATAATTTCTTGTGCTGAGCTTCTGAGATTCTTTTCCCTTCCTTATTTAATGTAAATACTATCAGCAGGCATAATATGACATCACATATTATTCACCTCATGAAGTCTTTTGATAATTTTTAAAAAATAATATTTCTATAACAGTTTAGTTTATTTTGGAGGTTTCTCTATCAGTGGTATTGGCATGATTTTACAAATCAGTTTATATTTTTTGTTATGAGGCTCACTTAAATGTACATTTATCAACTCTTACACAGATATCTCAAAACGGGGCAGTTATATTATCAGCTTAATAGAAGAAATATCCTGAGAGATAAGAAGAATATTTGAAGATCTGTTTCTCATCTTTTCTTGATTCCTTAAATTAACAAAGTTGTTAGTATGAGGAAAATAATGTATTCTTCCCTATTTTGTTCTTGAATTTGTGTGAATATAGTGCATGAAGTAGTATAAGGGAAAATAATCAAAATGGATGAAAATGAATAATTATGTATATGATACATTTTAAAGATATTAGATTGTCTCCTTCAGGCTTGGCTGGTCTTTGCTGTTCTGCCCTGCTGTTTTTTAACCAGCACAAGCCCCAGGGGTGGTTATTTCACTGATCTAGAACAAATACTCCAAAAATGTATGTGGAACCAGAAACGATCCCAAATAGCCTCAGCAATCTTGAGAAAGAAGAACAAAGTTGGAGGTACCACAATACCTGATTTTAAACTATACTACAAGGCCAGTGTAAGCAATACAGCCTGGTACTGGCATAAGAACAGACACATAGATCAATGGAAGAGAAAACACCCATGTCTTTATAGTCAATCAATATTTGACAGAGGGGGCACAAGCATAGAGTGGAGTAAAAACAGTCTCTTCAATAAATGGTGTTGGGAGAACTGGACTGGTACATGCAAAAAATGAAACTAGACCACCAACTTACACCAAACACCAGGATAAACTCAAAATGGACAAAAGACTTAAATATAAGTCATGATACCCTAAAAATCCTAGTGGAAAAAATAGGCACTAAATTTTCTGAAATCATGTAGCAATATTTTTGCTGATATGTCTCCTAGGGTAAGGGAAATAAATGGAAAAAACAAATACTATGTTAAATTAAAAAGTTTCTGCAGGGCTAAAGAAACCATCATCAAAATGAAAAGGGAACCAACTATATGGGAAAAAATATTTGCTAATGATGCCTTGGACAAGGGTTTAATCTCCAAAATGCAGAGTCCGGCAGAAGTAAGGCTTGCTGGAGTGTGGTAGGTAGGGTAATAATATGGGTGTACTAATTTATAGTTTTAATTTGAACACTTCACCTAAAATGTTAGATGGTGTGTTTTAGTGTGATATTGTTATGTGAAAGAATTACATTCTTATGATTTTATAATAAAAGACTTTGTAATAAAAAAGGGGTGTTATTTGTGCCAGACCCTGTATATAAAGAACTCAAATGTCTCTGTCTCAACATCAGGAAGGCAGACAATCCAATTAAAAATTGGGCAAAGGACCTGAACAGACACTTCTCCAAGGAGGACATACATAGGGAACAGAGACATATGAAAAGATGCTCAACATCTCTAGTCATCAGAGAAATGCAAATCCAAACCACAACGAGATACCACCTCACATCTGTCAGAATGGCCATCATCAATAAATCAACAAACAAGTGCTGGTGAGGATGTGGAAAAAAGGGAACCCTAGTGCACTGTTGGTGGGAATGCAGACTGGTGCAGCCACTGTGGAAAACACTACGAAATTTCTTCAAAAAATTAAAAAGGAAACTGCCTCTTGACCCAGCAATTCCACTGCTGGGGATATACCCTAAGAATCCTGAAACATCAATTCAAAAGAACTTAAGCACCCCTATGTTCATAGCAGCACAACTTACAATAGCCAAGTGCTGGAAACAGCCTTAGTGCTCATCAGTCAATGAGTGGATCAAAAAACTGTGGTACATTTACACAATGCAATACTACGCAGCAGAAAGAAAGAAAGAGCTACTTTCCTTCCCCACAGCATGGATGGAACTGGAGACTATTATGCTAAGTGAATGAAATAAGCCAATTGGTGAAAGTCAAATACCATATGATCTCATTTATGAGACAAATCTAATGAACAAAATAAACTAATGAGAAAAGTGGAACCAGAGACATGGAAACATGGAGCAGACTGACAACAGCCAGAGGGGAGGCAGGAGGGGGATAATGGTGGAAAGAAGAGGAAGGGACTACACAAAGAACATGTGTGAATGACACACGGACATGGACAACGGTGTGGAGATTGACTGTGGGAGAGTGGGGTGGGCTGGGTGGAGGAGGGCAAAGGGGGAAAACTGTGACAACTCTAATAGAATAAGAATAAAAAAACAGTTGGAAAAACGACATTAGATTGATATTAGTTTCTATATGTAACAAATTCCTTATGATCTCTAAGCAATTCTTTTTTATATTGCATAGAAATAAATAGCTCAATGATATGTTCTAAAAAGCAATCTACAGCATTTCAAGTATGTGGGGTGCTTTGTAATCTTCAATTTCTAAGGAAGAATTAGTATCTAAATAGGTAATTAAGAAAAAGGATAAAAGGCTATGATAGAAACTAACATATTTAGAATAAGAATAAAAATTTATTTTTCTTTTTCTTGCAGTACGGAGAAGTGACTAGGGTATAACATTTATATACCTGAGGAATAAATCCTAAGCCTGGGAATCTTGTAAGTTGTGTTTCCTCCTAACTTACAATTTCCCTTCTAAAGCATAGTGAAATAATTAAGTGATCCCTTTAAAATCTTGGTGAGAGTGAATGTGTATTTGATGTGTTACAAATGTCATTACACTGAGAGGCAGATGCATGGGGCTGGCTGTGCTCATTCACTGACTTTAGGACTTGCTTCCACACATCAGTTTTATAGAACTTGTAATTCATATCTGTCATTCAGTTGTATTTAATTTTACTGTGTCATGGATGCGCAGATAGCCAAAACCATGGCTATTAAATCTATTAAATGCTTGTGTATAACCCAAGATAATCGAATAATATTTGCTTTATTCAAGGAAAAAAAGATAGTTTGGTGTGATTACAGAACTGACTGAATTAGGAGGAATGCCATAAGGAATGTTAGAAAGGAAGTCTGGGACCAACTTGTAATGGATGTTGAAAGTCATGATGGTCCCATTGTTTAATGGGGGAGATCAATTATTTTTAGTTTTATTATTTTGTTCATTTATTATTTGATTTTCACTGTAGAAGTGGTATAATGTTCTATCTCCGTGTGAAAAATAAACTACTGTGATGTGGCGAAACTGGGAGCAGAGATATTAGGCTACGTCCAAAACTGAACTATGGGGAAAATCAGAATAGGGGTCACTTCTGAGGAATCAACTCAGAGGGGCGCGCAAGAGTTCTCTGGGCGGATGGGACTGTCTCCCATCTTGATAGGGATTTGCATCTGTTTCATATCTTCATGGATTACACAATGCATGCTTTTGTCAAAGCTCACGGCACAGTACAATTAAGATTTGTTGATTTACTCTGTGTGAATTTTGCCTCTAAGAATAAACTGTCTGAAAATAAATATTGAACTCCAGATAAAGATACGCACGTGTAGGGATAAAATGCATAAAAAAATAAGATGGGATTTATGGACGGATGGATACTGGGATGGTAAGATATAGGATATGAGGTAAGACAAACATAGGAAGATGTTAGCAATTGTAGAAATTAAGTGGTAGTTATCTGGATATTCAATATATACATATTTCAAATTTTTTATATGTTTGGTAATTTTCATATTCAAATTTTGAGAAAAAATAAGCCAGGTTACATTTTACATTGTGCCCCAATACTTTGTAAGTGATAAGAAGACCCACACTCTGCCCTGAAAATCATTTAAAAAATGGTTAATGGAGACACAAGTCAGAAAAAGGCCATAATATTGTAATAGTAAACAGGTTCCATTACAACTCTGGAAATTTCTGTGTAGTTATATCTTTTTCTGAAAAAGACAGTTATTAGCATAAGAATGATACATACTTTTTTACTTTGTGTATGAAGTATAGCACATATTTTATACATTAAGTAAAACTATTTTCTAGCTGAGCTAGACTAAATATTAATTTACTTACATTCTTGGTAGGGTAAGGATGGGGGATAGAGCATAGTGGCTTCTAGAAGAACAAAATTATCTTAATGGAAAAATCAAAAAGTATAGATCTTATAGGTGAAATGAGATCACTCTTGTCAGAAATACAAAGGAAATAAAAAAAGATTAAAAGGACTTCAATGTACTCCTAATTTCTTTGTTTTAATTAATTTCTTTGGAATACTCTATGATTTTCTTTATCCTGGCCGGGTAAGTAGAATACCTTTAAAAATGTTCCCATGCCTTACAAAATACAATGTTTGATCATCTGGGTCGCTCATCAAAATATTCTTATAATTTTTCCCTTAAAAATTAGCACATATGTTATTGTCTTTATTAAAATAATGCTGTTTGAAACCAACATTTAGAAACTGGTATTCTTTAGGGTTAATGCTCATTCTACACAAACTTGACAAATACTAAATATTAAGCAAATACTAACCACTGACTTTTGTCCAAAATTATTTTATTTGGCAAATATTAGGATTACTGCAGGGATTATTAAATGGTAATTATTGAGAAATGTTATATTTGTAAATAGAGTCTCACCATGCTTTGGGCTTTAGATTAAAACATGCATGTTTTAAAGTAGTGGCGTTATGCTGATCTTTGGAAAACAAATTAAGTTTATCTATTTCTAATATTGAACATGTATAATAGGTATGAATGATACTATATTTAACATATTTTGTACCATTTTGCTGTAGTCCTAATAAGTATTACTATACAATTCTACCTAGGTTTATTTGGAATGGATTCAGACACTTCAGGTAGAATTAAAAAAAAAAAAATTAGCTTTGACCTTCCTCATTCTAGTCTCTGAAAAGCTGAAATGTTTCATCTGGTGAATTTAAGCCGTTGATCCTCTTTTAAAAATCCCAAAAGAAACATATGGCAAAATTACATCGTTCAAACTTTCCACTTCATCACCTCATCAGAAATTGAAACAGAACATTAGGAATTCAGCCAAGAGTTGCCATCCAAAGGCCACACTTTCTGTATGCTGACTCAACGCCGGCATTAATTATGGGTGCCTGTGATAGTTACTGATATATCTTTGGAACATCCAGAAATTGCTTGAGAAAATAAAGTAAATTATCCTTGTCAAATTTAGAACAGGTACTCAAGTCTTTCTGAAAGGGAATGTGAAAGTGAATTACGGAGGAACATGCTCTAATCAGACCCAGGTTTAACTTTCAAGTATGCAGTGGTAGTTGTATACTTTAAAACATTAACTCTCAGTGGTATTTGATTGTGTTTCTCTGGAGTTTTGACAAATATATATTGTATTTGATTTTAGAAATGTTCAATAGTCAAAGTTAGTTCAGTTCTTTTAAATAATCTCAGCAGTTAATAGTATTAGATATGAGTTTTATAGGGTAGAATAATCTCTAGCAAGTGTGATTATAAATATATACTATAAAGAATGTGTATGCCAAATAAGGCAAAATTAGCAGCAGAGCATTAGCTATAAGTCCTTATAACTGACAAGTCAAGGACATGAGGTCTAAGGAGAGATCAAATGAATAC
Source organism: Mormoops blainvillei (assembly GCA_004026545.1). Classification (NCBI taxonomy): domain Eukaryota; kingdom Metazoa; phylum Chordata; class Mammalia; order Chiroptera; family Mormoopidae; genus Mormoops; species Mormoops blainvillei. Next base: position 36,596 of record PVJD01008447.1, read on the forward strand.
AGCCACAGCATAATTTCCAGGTTTACAAGTTTTTTTTCTCTCTATTATATTCATGTTTCTTATATTTCCTTAATTATGTTTGCAATGACTGTTGAAGTTCTTTGTTAAATTCTGGGTCATTTTAACTGATTTTTTCCTGGTTATGTCACATTTTTCTGCTACATGTGTGTTTAGTGATTGTGAATTTGACACTGGACATTACAAAGGGGGACGCAAAAAAATCCTGGACTTTATTTATAAAAATTGTGTATTTATTCTTACATGTTTAAACTTCAGTCGCCTTCAAAGTACTCGCAGTCTGATGTGATACACCCATCGAGATGTTTTTTCCACTGCTCAAAACAGTTTTTGAACTCCTCAATTTTGATGCCTTTTAGTGTTTCTGCCATTTTTTGTTTCACCTCCTCCACACAGCAAAGCATTTCCCTTTGACTGTTTTCATCCAGGGAAACAAAAAAAGTCGCTCGGGGCAAGATCGGGTGAATAGGGAGGGTGGGCCACAGTGGTCTTGCCGTTTTTGGTCAAAACTGATGAACACTCTGTGTCGTGTGGGCAGGTGCACTCATAAATCACCCAACATGAAATGGACAAAATGCTCTAGAAGAGTCTTAAAAAAAATTAACTGAAGTCGAACACAGCCTCTCACAATGATGTCAGCTGGTACACTGATACAGGTGGGCTCCCAGAACACTCACCTAGCAGGGGAAGCCTGTACTACAAGGTGCCCGCCCTCCAGAAGAGAATTCCACTTTTTTTGTTGGCCCCCTCCCTCGTATAGACTCACATGTTAATGTGTTGAGATTCTGTTGTTTTCCTTGAAAGAATATTGAGTTTTATTTCGGAGATTTATGTACTTGCATATCTGCATTTTCTTGCCGAGACATTTTTTCTAAGCTTTGTTAGGATAGGTCTAGGTTAGCTTTTATTCTAAGGTTAGAATAACCTTCCTCCTATAATGTGGCCATTCTGGGGTCTCTCCGGAACTCTCAGGTCATAAATAAGGCTGCTCTACTTGGGTTATGTTCTTGCCCCATGTGAACTTTGAAAACTTTTCACTTTACACCTCTCTGACAGCTGTTCTTTGCCGGACCTTGTGAAGTCTCACCTTATGCATCTGACACATTCAGCCGGATGTTTAAGAGGACCCCGATTCAGATATATGGGACTCAGATTCAGTGTATAACCCCTCTGCCCTGCTGCTCTGCCCACAAACTGTGGCCATTTCAGCCTTCCGCACTTCTGTATTTGTCTTTTAAGCGTGGAAAGTTCTCTGTGCTCAGTTTGGCTTCATCTCCCTGCTGCCAGAGTGTCGCAAATGCATCCAGCTGAAATAAGGGGATATGGCAGGGCGCATCTTCATCTTTTTCTTTTCCTTCTCCCAAGGATCCTGCAATTGTTCAAGTGTGAAAAGAACTGTTTCACATATTTTGTCCATTTTTCTCCAGCTCTTCATGGTAGGGGGAATGCAATGGTATTCTCAGGTTTTCTTCCATGGTAATAAATGAAAATTTTTTGTCTGTGATTCTTAAAACTCTCAAGAAAATTCAGATGTGTATTCAAAGTTGAGTCTTATGTTCTAGTTGACATTTATCAACTTAGGATACATATGAATGAATTCAAAATAATACAATACTTGATCATCTTATAAAAATGCACCTATAATAATACAGGGTGGCACAAAAGTAGGTTTACAGGTATTCATATGGAAAATAGTATGATAATGAGTAAGTAATAATATAGTAGTAAGCTCTGTTTCACATACAACTGTAAAAATCTTTTAAAAAACATTTTAATGATTATGCTACTACAATTGTCCCAATTTTTCTCCTTTGCCCCCTTCCAGCCGGTATTCCCTATTCCCTCTGGCAATCTCCCTTAGTTCACATTCCATGGGTCATGCATGTAAAGTTCTTTAGCAACTCCATTTCCTATACTGTTCTTAACCTCCCCCTGTCTATTTTGTACCTACCAATTTGTACATCTTAATCCTGGCAACTTTTCTCCCATTACTCCCTTTCCCCCTCCCAAATGATAACCCTCCAAATGATCTCCATATCTATGATTCAGTTTCTGTTCTGCTTGTTTGTTCTGCTTGTTCACTCAGCTTGTTTCAGATTCAACTGTTCATAGTTGTGAATTTAGGGCCATTTTAATGCTCATAGTTTTGGTCATCTTCTTTTTCTTATGTAAGTCCTTTTAACATTTCATATAATAAGGGCTTGGTGATGATGAACTCCATTAGCTTTACCTTGTCTGGGAAGCACTTTATTTGCCTTTTCATTCTAAATGATAGCTTTGCTGGATTGAGTAATCTAGGTTGTAGGTCCTTGCTTTTTGTCACTTCGAATACTTCTTGCCAGTCCCTTCTTGCCTGCAAAGTTTCTTTTGAGAAATCAGCTGACAGTTTTATGAAAACCCCTTTGTAGGTAACTCTCCACTTTTCTATTGCTGCTTTTAAGATTCTCTCTTTATCTTTAACCTTTGGCACTTTAATTGTGATGTGTCTTGGTGTGGTCCTCTTTGGGTCCATCTTGCTTGGGACTCTCTGTGCTTCCTGGACTTATATGCCTATTTCTTTCACCAAATTAAGGAAGTTTTCTTTTATTATTTTTTTCAAATAAATTTCCAATTTCTTGCTCTTTCTCTTCTCCTTCCAGCACCCGTATGGTTTGAATGCTGGAATGCCTGAAGTTGTCCTAGAGGTTCCTTAGCTTATCCTTGTTATTTTTGGATTCCTTTTCCTTCTTGTTTTTCTGAATTAATTCTTTTTATTGCTTCTGTTCCAAATCATTGATTTGATTCTCAACTTCATCCACTCCACTGTTCGTTCCCTGTACATTTTTCTTTATTTTACTTAGGGTAACCTTCATTTTGCTTGGGTCATTTTTATGCAGTTGAAGTACCCAATGAGTTCCCTGAGCATCCTAATAACCAGTGTTTTGAACTCCGCATCTGATAGATTGCTTATCTCCATTTTGCTTATTTCTTTTTCTGGAGTTCTATTCTGTTCGTTCATTTGGGCCATGTTTCTTTGTCTCCTCATTTTGGCAGCCTCCCTGTGTTTGTTTCTATGTATTAGGCAGAGTTGCTTTGACCCCCTGTCTTTGTAGCATGATCCATTGTAGAAAAGCACACTGTAAGTTGCATGGGGCAGAGCCTTAGGTAATTGCCAGGGCGGGGCAATCTGTGTCACCACTCTATGGCTCTGTGTGTGGACCAGCTTGGAGAGGAGACAATGCTGAGGTCTGGCCTCTGGAGTTTTGTCCAGGAGGAAGCTGTCCCCTGGCACTCGCCCTGATGTCAGACACTTTACTTTCTCCCCATATGCCACTGGTGCCCTTCCAGCTGTTGCCCTGGTGTTGAATCCCAGAGGGAGTAGGTCTGTGTTAGTCTTAAGTCTATTGTGGGACCTTTAAAAGGAGTCTCCTATGAGTCCCACAGTTTCTTCTGACACCCCAACCCCCACTGGTTTTTACAACCAGAAGTTACGGGGACTTATCTTCCTGACACTGGAACCCTGGGCTGAGTGGTTTGCTGTGGGGCTGGGATCCTTCACTCCCAAAGTATCCGTCCCGAGTTTTATCCACCACTGTGGATGTGGGACCACCCGGTCCGCATCTCCTTGTCTCCATGCATCTCTGCGCATCTCTGCCCCTCCTACCCTTCTGGATGAATGTGACTTCTTTAATTCCTTGGTTGTTGGGCTTCCATGCAGCTCATTTTCTGATGATTCTGGGTGATAGTTGTTTTGTAGTCTAGTTGTAACTTTTGCTGTGTTTGTGCGAGGAGGCAAGCCGTGTTTACCTATGCTTCCTCCTTGACCAGAAGTCTCACAGATATAACAACAAAAATTTTAAAAAATGTTTCTGTAACCTTTCAATTATCTATACTTTTAAAAGAGATTATGTATATAGGCTTTTTCTACTGGAACCTCCATTATTCCATAGTCTATTATGTCTTCTCTTCAATTAATTTATTATTTAACACCCAAGTAAGTAATCTAGTTTCTATCTGACTGTAAATTTTCAGTTATAAATATTTTATTTACATGCATCAATGAATAGCTTGGAAATAATAATTATGTAAAATTGTGTTCTGAATTTATGTCAGTGCAATTTGCTTGGGAAATATGCACATGACAAACTACTCTCTAAACCAGTGGGTTGACAGCCCAAAGACCAAATCAGGCCCATCACCTGATTTTGTAAATAAAAGGATTTTTGGGGTGAGGAAGAACTGGGCCACACTCATTTGTTTATGTATGATCTATGGCCATTTTCATGCTACCACAACAGAGTGAGTTGTTGAGACAGAGACTAGATGGTCCTCAAACAGAAAAATGTTTATTGTCTATCCTTTTACAGAAAAAAAATTTGCCAACCTGTGCTCTGAACTCATATATTTGAGTACTGGTGCCATTCAACGGATTGTAAGCTAATGACCCTACAAATATTACACTTTCACTTATTATTTAGCATACACTAGCACAGTAAGCATGGGAGGGATATTCTGGGTCTAGCTTTCTTTGTCTCCTTTAGTTTCATGAAAGCACTCTGATAGGGGAGACAAGTGTGGAGGAAGATGGGAAATAACAATGAAAATCCCCACTGGGTGTTTGGAGCAGTCATTCATCTTCTTCCAGTATTCCTCCTATAAACTACACTTCCTCATCTGTACGCACAGCTAGTATTTATCAAGTTAACAAGGCTTATTTGTATGCTTTTAAGAGAATACATACCCACACATCATGTATTATTATACTTATAAATGATGTTTGTTAAATGACTCAAAATTAAATACAAATATAACGAAGATGAACCATACTAATAAAAAGGCAATGGCTGAAGCTAAAATGATGATGTACAGTCCAATTATTATATCTACTGGCTGCAAGTCAGGTTTGACTTAGAAGTAAAAGGGCTACTGTAATTTATTAATCCCACAAAGCACTGAACAGGAACCAGATTTAAGGGCTTGACTCTAAAGCAATGTCTGAAATATCAAATGCACCAATTGCCTATAACATGTGTACTATATTACGAAAATGTTTTCTTCTTTTTTATATATTTACTTTGCAAGAAATCCTGAACTATTAAAAAATTAAAACCAAATATATTTTAATTAAAATGAGTTTATAAAAAGTGTCAATTCTGCAGAGCATTTAAAAACTTCACTGAATGTTATTTTTTTCTTTTTCCTTCTTTTTAAAAAAATCAAATTTCTATCTTCAGTGGTATTAAAATAAAACATCTGATTGACAGTAAATTAAATCATATGGTAATAGGCTTTCAAATATCTTTGTGATAATGAGCTTAATAAAGTAATCAGGTCACTGCTGTGAATCTAAAATTACAATTTATATTAAGAAACTGCAAATATATGTTTATTGTATATTTGCATTTTAATATTGTCACTTGTTATTATATTCCTTTTATTTTAGTTGAGCAATTTAATGTGCCAGATACTATGCTCTTTGGAGGTATGGTCTTATAACAATTCATTACCCACCATTGATATGTAGTTTATTTCAGGTTTTGGAGCAATTGCTACAAACTTACTCAACTGACTGACTGATAGAATCTACTGCATGTCTGGCAAGGCTCAGTGATGGAGATACATCATTTTGCAAGACATATGTGCTGCTAATCTCATGGATCTTAGAGTCTATAGTTTTTTTATTGATCTTATGGCAGTGGGGACCTCCACTCTCACTCTTTTACCACACTTTACAGGGGTCCAGTTAGGAAGGGAAAGTAATTGTGAGCTCTTGTCTGCTCTCTCATCACACTTCATTGTCAGTCTCCCCAACACTGGTCTCAAGGCGTTGAAAAGTGAAACGCGGTCCTCTTAAATGAGATTTGGCGCACTGTACACCTTGAACTTGCACGATGTGGTATGTCAATAATATCTCCACAAGGCAAGGAGGGAGAAGACTTGGGGCTCCTCTGAGTCAGTAAAAAGGAACTTCTCCTTCAGTTTTACATCCCCAGGACTTAACTATGGACTCTAAACTATGAAGTGCAACATGTGAAGACTTCAACATGCTAATTTTTATGATAATGTGAAGTTATTTGGGAAAATGAAAAGAGGGCATTACTTATGTCCTACTAACCTCTAGCTTTCCATGAAGTTACAGAGATATGCAACACTGAACTAATAACATCAATTCTTTCGGTCCAAGTATATTATTCTCACAAACATATATCTTCATTACAAACCATTTCTGAAACTTTTAAAAATTTAAATGAACAATTTAGGACAATTCAGTTCCAAATGTCATTGTCTCTCTGGAAAGCTCATTTAATACAGAACGATGGCAATAAGGTGTTTCTCATAAATAAAATAAATCAGTATGTTTTGATTTATTTTATGGTTAAAAATACTTCTATCACACATGAACTCTGTCTCCTGGAAAATTCCTTTTGATCACTGCATTTTCTATTATGATGGTCCTACAAACATGCATACTTTTCTTTCTCGTTACATTTGGTTTTATAACATTATAGTTTACAAAATTCTCAGAAATAAAAACAAATTAAAATTGCACCACTACTGCTACCTTCAACTGAAGGTGAGGTAGTTGGGAATCATTTCTGCTAAAGGACTCACTGGTGACCTAGAAAACATTGACATAACCATTATTTCTACGACTCCCTCAATTTTAAGAAAATAGAAGTTTCAGCATCTATTATCAGCTCTCTATATAAGGTTTTACCCTGAAATCCTTTCCACTATATGTTCTTCCAAGGCAAATACACTTGAGAGAAAAAAATGAATGTATTTTTAAAAAAATACAATGCAGAGCTGAACTTTCATCCTACTGTAATAAAATCAATTGCAAGTGTCCAGTCATATAAATAAATGATTGGAATTTTTCCTAGTGAAATACAACATATCATCATTGCAAATAATCTAGCTTAAGAAGCTATATTGCCATTAGCAAAGAGTAAATTAAATTACTTTCCAGTATCACATATTGCTTATTGCCGGATGCAAATGTGTAAACTTAATAATAATGGTGTTAGGATTATATTGTTGAATTGGAACAACAGGAAAAAGGAAATGGGGTTATTGTGCTATCTTCAAAAAGTTTTCTGACTCATGATGAGTTTTTAGATGATTAAATGTGAGGCTAAAAATGTCAGAATAATTTATAAAATGGTATTTCACAAAAAACTGACATTCCTTAAAATAACCTGATTTTGTTACTTATCTGAAGGAATCAATCCAAATGCCAGTTACTTTACTGGCTTTTATTCAAGGGCGTGTATTTTATTGCCTTCTCATATCTAATATTTTAAATATTACTTGACTTTAGATTTTAAAGTGATGGTGCTTTGTATTTTAAAATTTTATTCTCTATTATATTAAACTGGTTTCAAAGACATTTTTGATGAATAATGAGGTATTATTTTTAGTTCATGCTACTTGAACTTTACATATCTGTAATGCTAACAAACAAGGTAAATTCACACATTTTATACATGATAAACAACATGCTTTGGGGATAGGATATAACTGCAAGTCATATTTCCCAGAAATTATTTTTAATAAAAATGAAAAAATTTGTATAATTAAAATGATTACCAAAATGGAGAAACAAACAATTTATGTAAAGGATAAGGTCCTGAAAATAAAATCACCCACGCTAAAGTTTTTGTTGAACGTTAATTTATGATAAGTTCAAATGACATGAACTTTCTAAATCTTTAAAGGTATTACTTATATAACTTCCATTTGTACTGATGTTTTATATTTTAACCCTATATCTGCTATATTGATTTAGTTCTCACAAATCTCTAAACAGTGTTACAGTGTACTGCTAAATGATTCTGTTTGTCACTGTTCTACCAAATTAACAAACTGAAAATTAATACATATTTAGTATGCTTCCTGTTCAAGATCAGCATGCAAAATGTGTTTTTCTTTAAAGACTGGAGAAGAGAGACCATTGGGTTATAAGCACAAAGACCCATTTCTAAAGATAAAATAGTGTTTGGTTTGCTCTGATATAAGTTCAGAGGAGAAATGCTGGCTTTATAAATCTGGTATACTAAAATAACTCAGTGAAAGGGAAGAGAGAGGGAAGGGGGAAGAGAGGGAGAGAGAGAGAAGGAGGGGGGGAGAGAGGTGGGATGCAGGGAGGGATGGAGGAGGGGAAGAGGAGTTTTCTTTTTCGCTTAAACCCTTTCCGGACAAAGAAACCCTCTTTGGAAATCTTTTCTATTTATATTTACATACATATACGAAAGGAAAGATCATTTATTTCTTTTCACTATTGTTGCAATGGAAAAATTGTTGACACTTTTCATTAGCTAAATAAGCTCTCCCTTATTTAGAAACCAAGGAACTCATAAAGATACAAAGACAAACAGAATTGTATTTCTTTTTACATATTCTGCATGCTAACTTTTATTCATTCTAATATATCAAATTGAGGAATAAGGGAATAAAAATATTTAATAAAATCAAACAAAAACCTTTCTAGGATATATAGTTGGGAAAAGGTATTTCCATAACCTAATTTCCTTTCTTATGCATATAAATATGCATATGTACTGTCCATTGAACATCACCATTAAAATCATGAGCCCTAGGCATTACAAGAATCACAAGTAAATATGGATTCAGATTAAATGCATTCTAATTATACTAAAACTTATGCTCTTTAGACATTCACTGAATTCTCCAAACATTCATATATTTAACCAACCAACCAGCCAACATATTTGTATACCAAGTATGTGCCAAGAACAGTACAAGGAACGCACTGATAGGTAAGATATTCTATTGTCTTTCTATATGCTGGGTCTAACAGGTCTCAATATGGTTATGGGCTCTATAAATAACAGGTATAAAAAAAGCAGGTGGAGCATCAATTCTATCTTGACAGGTTAGGAAAGGCTTCATATAAATGCCATTCTGGATTTGACTAGGACTTCTCAAGCAATAGGAGCCAAAAATGAGTTTTAAGGTGGAAGTACCATGAACAAATGTTTTTTGAAAGACCAGGGAGTGTCATGTGATTACGGATGATGATCTTAAGGACTCAAGTTCAGAGACACACAGATAAGTCAGGAGATTAAAACATTATAGGGGAGAGTGGATGAACAGATAGAATCAGGTGACAATGGTGGAACTGGTGAGAAGCACTTATGTAAAAGAAATACTTAGGGATATAAATGAAAGGAATTGTTCACTCACTGTGTAAAAGAGAAATTGAAAATACCTCCTAGATTTCAAATTTTCTAAAGCAGGACCTCACTTAACTCTCCCTGACAAACTGAATTGCTTTCTGTTTCAGTCAGTTCACTGTACACAAATTTCTGCCAAAATAATTATTATTGTAAAATAATGCTTTTGCCGAAATACCCTCATCTCAAGCCCTGGCATATATGAAATGTGACTGTATGTTCTAAAAAGAGTCCTATAAATCCGAGATGCCATCATTGCTGTACCTCCCTTTCCTCTTAAAGCTATGCAGGTGGTTTCAGGGATTTCAGAGCTGATCAGGGAAAAAGATAAGACCATAATAAGGTAGCACACATGAGCTTTATTTGGAGGACGCTTTGACAAGTTTGTAGGTGGGGGAAGTCCCTCACGGCATGAGTCTGCCCAGAGACTCTCGTGCAAGGGACATCCTCCAGAAGGTGAGGGTGACGAAAGGCAAGAAAACTCCTGGAGGACAGGGGAATCAGACAGGGGCTATGTATCTATCTAAGTGATGCCACTTGGTTACAAGGCAGAGAGTCTCTGGGTCAGAGAACTTCAAAGGGAAGCATCACAGTCTTTATAGCTCTAGGGTTTATCTTATTTATGGTTACCAGATGTTGGGAAGAGTTTCACAGGGTATACAAAGCAGGTCAACTATAATTGGCTAAAAATCTGCTTATTTGGACTATGTTTAAAACAATCAGATGCACAAAATTTTGAGTTCAGTCCTGTTGAGCTTCTGAGCTAATGTGTTTCAGTCTGCTGTCCAAATAGTAAAAATCACACAGACCCATATACAAAAGTCATCTTTGGTTCATTTATATAACATGCTAAATAACTGCTAGTTTGAGTTTCTCTCTGTAACGTTATAGTGGGTAGATTCGTGCGTACTCTATCTGTGATTCCTTCACACTCTACTGTGTACTTTCTGTGGTTCAACTCCAAACCATTCAGAAATGTATCTGGGCACTTACTAATTCATGCATGCATTTATTCAGCAGAAATGCGTAGTTATATGTATATACGTATACCAGGCACTTTTCTAGATGATGTGATAAGAGAACATAAAAACAGGGTCTTTGCTCTCACTAAATCTGCATGGTGACCAAAATAAAACACATCAACAAATACAGACAAAAATTAGATGTTGATAAATAATCCAAAGATAAAACAGGGTGACAGAGAGAGATTTAGAGAATCACCTAAGGTGATACTTTAAAAGTTTGGTCAGAGATGTACTGTCTGAAGAAGTGCCACTTAAGTTGAAAGAAAAATGATAAAAACGAAGCAAAAGGTGAAACATCTTATATACCAAAATCAGTTCCCTTACATGAATTATAATAAAGCAAATACCAATGTGATATAGTTAGATTAACACTGAAGACATGGATTAATTTTTTTTTTATTTTAAAAAAGGTTGACCCAGCAGGAAAAAAGGACCAGTAATCAGATCTACTCTGCTTATATATTTGGCCTTTGACTTTCTCATTCCCCCATTACTGCCCTGTCTACATCCCAAAAACTTTCTAAAAATCTAAGGAAATAATTATTTTAAAGGCACTTTGAAAATGGTAAAGCAGGTCCCTGAACCTCATCTTTGCCACTCCAGCCCTCCACCAGTTTAAGCAACCATGGTAAACACCCAGCCTACTTTAGCTGCCATCAAGCAGGGTGGCATACAGCAAAGTCTTATGGGAGTGGTCATTATTAAGTGTTAGCAAAAGACAGTAAACATCATTATCCTGAAATTCATTAGAGTTTCTAAAGAATACATGAAACAATATGTTGACCTCATATATCGTCCTTTCTTTCAAAGCCTGATAAAGTACATAAATTTAGGGCCAACAGAGGTCAAGTTCACCAGAAGTGAACAAAAGAAGGTGGTGAACAAAAGACAATCAATCCTGAGGAAAAACAATCCACTTCATTCTATGACTGGCATGTTTATTGTTATCAAGACAGTTGGCTTCAAGTGGGGCATATGTTCACAGCTTGAAGTATCCACTTGAAAATAGCTATGATGTTCCATGAGAGGAGTGAAGGTAGGATGAGTAATTCTGGGGTTAGCAATCCAGGCAATGCTAAATCAGCCACCTTAATTGTCATCAAGCCCAGTGGCATGTAACAGTGACTTATCCAAGAGGTCATCAAACACTAGTAATTTTTTTCAGGGTTGGAAATGAACATAAACAAACATTTTATGGTGGTGATGGCCCAGTATGTGCTATAGGTGGTGATAAAAATTAAAGTGACATATGTGATATCCCATGATTGCTCAATCAGGCACTTTCATTGCCATCAACCTGGGTGACCACCAGGCAGGACATTATCGGCAAAGGTCATTGAGTGCTTGAGAAGAAAGGCATTCCCTGGGGATTAAGAGAATTAGTATTCCCACAGAATGTAAGGAAAATGTGAAGTATAAATATATTGAAATGATATGCTAATTATTCTTCTCCAGGCTGGTGAAGCCCATTCTCTCAGTCAGGCTGTATTCATTGTCCAGTTAGCGCCGAATGATTTTACCGAAAGGCAAGTGATTATGGAGATGACAAATGCAATGCATTGTAATGCAAGCGACTTATTGCCATCAAGCTGGGCAGGAGAAGGGGGGAGTTAAAAGAGAGGGCATCCTGCATTTTGAACAGAAGTATTTTTAACCCCATGGTCTTGGTGTTCCTCATGACCTCAGAGGAATACTTGAATTTGCAGCACAATGAATTGGTAGGCTACCCATTCTTCCCAGGTCTGTACATAACTTGCTGATTTTAGCATGATTGAGCAAGTGCTGTACAATGTGAACTTATAAAATGATACTTGGGAAAATTAATGTAACAGATTAAAAATATCAAACCAGGCTACACTCACTGGTGTTTTAACTAGACAGATGTCAAACATCGTAACAGAAGGAATTTAGATCCATGGGCATGACATTCTAACCTGTAAGGAACAACAGAAAGAGCAGTACAATTATGAGACAGACACCCAACTCTACCCAATTACAGCCAAGTTCAGCAGAAAATGAAGGTGGTCACTTCCGGAGAAGCGGTTTTGGAGAAACCATTGCTAGCTCTACACAGAATAGCACCTTCATTTTCCTTACACAGGGAGCATCCTGCTGAGTGTATTTATACATCCTCCGTCACACATTGCACAGTGACCGCAAAGAGTCCTGAATGGAGTGAACATAAAGCAAGTCATCCAGGTAGAAATGTATCCAATCTATTCTATCCTGGCTAAATTAAGTGCCATCTAGGAAAGGAGCAGGCATTGGGAGCACAGAGAAGAGATAATCAAATCCCTTAGAACAGGACTCTGAGTCTCATGAACATAATATTCTTCAGGCACCTGAAAAACACCCGAAGAAGCAGTACACTGACAAAAGACCATCAGTTATTTCTTTAATAATTGAAAGCAACTGAATGCCCTCACATGCGGTGCAAAGTCCTGCAGACATTGAAGACAGTGAACAAAGTGAGTGATTTTGAGGAAAACCAATCTGCTACATTCTACAAATTGCTTCATATTCTCACTTAAGGGACAAGCACTCGGTTCTTGGCTCCTGTCTTACAGCACATGTTAAACAATGACTCCAAGCCACCCTGAGTGAAGTAAACACAGAGCAAGTTACAATGAAGCTAACCAATACCCTTTATTGCAAGACTGGAGCTATCACTGATGAATTCAAGCCCGTGTTATTAGTGACCATTTTGTTAACATACTACATCACTTGCTAGAAAATTCCTACATGACCTGGTAGGCATGCCACAGAAAAAAAATCTTGGGAACCTATGACTGACATGCTAACTGGTCACTTACTGTCATCAAAGATGTGTGGTATCAACTTTGCTTGTGTTCCTGTCCTACTGAACAACGGGATGAATGAACAACCATCTCTGAGTAGGTAAATCCAACGGAAGTAATTCTCAGTTAAATACCATCCAATGAATTTCACCTGACTCCATAATTTCCATCACGCAGGTGACAGGCAACGAAAATTTAAAAAGAGTGTAAATGAAACACTTTGAGAGGAAGCAAACCACCCCTGTGACCATGATATATTTTTAGTAACATTACAAACAACTGAACAAACTATACATTAAATAACAAACAAGATAATCTCATTTAGTCTGAAGAGTTGCGTGAACACATGGTGAAATCTTCTGGCAGGAATCTATTTATGTTATTCTACAAGAGGCACATTGTCATTGTGGGAGGCGCTATGTTATGGGAATACACAGAAAATTCATCTCACAGTTTTAGAAGTACAGAAACGGAATCCAAATCATAGAAAACTGCGAGGCTGAAAAACAACCTAAAAAGCATTTGTACCTTTACCTGATAATCTGAGTTTTCATGCCTGTCTGGGGGAAAAAAAAATGAAGTCTATGTCTATTATTGACCAGTTTAGCAGAAAGTGAATGTGAGGAAACAGGGTAAGGACTTAGAGGAAAGCCACTGCCCAGCACTCATAGAATGGCAACCTCATTTTCCTTATTTGGTATCCCAAAGGATGAGTGTTCACATCCAGTATCAGATCCCGGGTAATGACTGCAAGGGCTTGAGAGCAAGGTGAATACAGGACAAGCCCTGACGCTGAACGAAATTTAATGGATTTGAAGCCCAATAACTTAATTACCATACTTGTTGATGGCTTGCAATGGAATTTAGACAAGAGCACATCAAGCTCCATGAGGAAAAGAGTAAGAGTTTCATGAGCATATAATATTCTTTCGGGTGCATGAGAAACTCCTGATGTACCAATGAACTGACTGAAGGCCAAGTCCCTATTCTAAACTTAGAAAGTAATTATGACAAGTGAAGTTTGGTACAAAGTCCAGTAGAAACTGACCGTGGTCAAAAACTGGTAAGTGGTTTTCAGGAAACCACCGGCTGGCCTTTATAGAATGGCATTTTTCTTTTCCTTGCACAGAAGTGTAAGTAATCCCACAGCATATATAGCATAATGGCTGCAAATGGCCTTGTACAGGGTGAGCAAAAAACAAGTAATTCAAGTGGAAACAAATCCAATGGTTTCTAAGACCAGCAATTTAATTGTCGTTCAGGAAAGGGTCAGACCAAGAGAACCGAGAGGAGAGGTCATTAAACACCTTGAAAAGAAGACTAGGAATCTCATATACAGAGTCCAGCACAAATAGCACCCCTTTTTTATTACAAAATCTTTTATTATAAAATCATAAGCATGTAATTCTGTGACAACAATATCACACTCAAGCACACCATGTGATGTTTTAGGTGAAATGTTCAAATTAAAACTATAAATTACTACACCCATATTATTACCCTACCAACCATGCTCAAGCAGGCATTACTTCTGCTGGACCCTGTATTTTAAGCACTTGAAAACTCTCTGAAGCAGAAGTACATTGAGCATAAACCAGCAATTATTTCTGACCAGGAAAGTAATTGTACAAGGATGTAGGTTGCAAAGTTGACCAGAAAGTGAAACAGGTGAACATGAGGAGTCATTTTGAGGGTAACCATTCTACTTCATTCTACAACTGGCTCCAAATTACCCACACAAGGAAGCATCCACTTGGTCTTGTGTCCATACTCTGCACCACATGCTAAACATGACTAAAAACAGCCTTGAATGGGCTGAATACAGGGTGAGCCAATCCATGGGTATGAAATAAGCTGCAATATAATGCCGGTGCTGTCAACTGTCATCACACTTGGGTCAACTACTGGATGATGAGTTTACACCCAACAGCACTTGCTGGAACATTATTACACTGATCCTATTAGGGGTTAACAGAGAAAAAAATAAATCAGGAAACATGACTGACATGCTAAACCAGTCACATGACTTTCATCAAACAGTATGGCATTCAATAGATTTGTGTTCATATCCTACAGCACAATGAGATACTGGGACAAGATGTACTAAGTGGGATATAATTCTCAGTAAGACTCATCCAATTGTTTTAGACCATACTCTCTAAATTCCACCATGCTGTCGGCAGGCACGGAAAACTTAAAAGAACAGAGATTTTAAAAAACTTTTAAGAAAAGAATCACCTACATGCCTATGTCAGTCTTTTACAAAGTGCAGAAGCAATGAAGCACTAACACGTTAAACCAAAATACTAGACAGTCTCGATGGGCAGAAAGTGGAGTGAAAACAAGCTGAAAACCTCTAGAAGAAACATATCGATATTATTCTAAGCAAAGCATTTTTATTATCCCTCATGAAAAGCATCATTCTGTGGAAGTACACGTGAGACTTCACAAGGCAGTATTTCAAGGAAAATGGTCTCGTGGGTATACATTTTTGTCGGGTCAGAAACCAACTACATATATAACTCACCCAGCTACACAAGATTAATCCTAGGGAGAGGAAAAAAATGAAATCAATGTCTATAATGGGCAAATTTGGCAGAAACTGAAAGTGATCAACACAGGATGAGTAGTTTGGAGGAACCGTTCATGAACGTTCATAGAACGGCAACTTTGAGTTCTTTACACAGAGCATGTCCTGTCGGATACGTGTTCGCACTTAATCCAATGTTAAAAAATAACTGCTAGCCACTCTGAGTAGGGTAAAACGAAGCCTATACTCTGCATCCTGTGGATAAAATCCTAAGTGTGTTCCATAATTTTCTCCTTGCTTAGAGAAAAAAAAAACCATTCTCTAGCCACTCTAGTGTCAAAAAAAAAGACATTATAGTAAGTAAAATATCTAGGCCCTTAATAATGGTTAAAATTCAAGTATTTATTTAAAATTATACCTTCTTTATCTACCCTGGTGACTCAGAACCCCGATCATAGATAAGCACCTAAGAAAAATGAGTATATATGTTTATCAGGATATATGTACTAGGATGTGCATAGAAGCTTCATCCAAAGTAGCTCCAAACAAGATACAATTCAAGTGGTAGAAAACAACAGAACGGATAACTGTTCATATGATGGAATATTTATGCAATAAAAATATGCATAGAAAGTGCCCTGGCTGGTATGGTTCAGCGGACTGAGCCCCAGCCTAGAAACCAAGAGGTCCCGGTTCGATTCCCAGTCAGGGCACATGCTTGAGTTGTGGGCCAGGTCCCCAGTAGGGGGTGCTCAAGAGGCAACCACACATTGATGTTTCCTTCTTTTTCTCCTTCCCTTCTCCTCTCTCAAAGAAATAAATAAAATCTTTAAAAAACATATGCATAGAAAGCAAAACAGGAATTGATCTCACAAGCAACTACACAGATATTACACTTAGTGAAACAAGCTAGACACAAAAGACTATATAGTATAAAAGTACAGTTAAATAAAGCCATCTATTTTAAAAAATATTTTATTGGTATATCTGTTACCTTAAATAGTACATTCTGGAATTTCAGATGTGTGCATCAAAATATGATATTTAAACTTTTTAATGAATGTGTTTTAAGTGTAATTGCCATTCTAACTTTATATGTGGAGTCAAGTTCATAATAAAGCTGTTATTATATGGAAGTTTTTATAAAAAAACAAAAAACAATGCTTTTACTGTCCCAAATATATAAACTTCTCCAATTATATCACCCAGCGTTCCCCTAGGAAAACACACACATATCAAAAATTAGGTGATGACCACTTCCTTGTTTTTCTAGGTTATATGTATTGTATTTATATGTTGTGCATATTTACCCTTTAAAGCAAAACACAACACAAATGCAGTAGAATGCAAAAAGGCTAAATAACCAGTGCAATGTGGTTCCCTGAAAAGAATGTATCTGTATAACCCCACTCGGGTGGACAATAAAACATTGTTATACTCCCAGAAGAATAAGGGAGGTAAATTCCTTTTACCATCTCCCATCTTTATGCGTTCCTTTTTTAAATCAGGGTTTACCGCTGCCCTGACTCCTAACAGTTCTGGACTGATTTTTTCTGTTGTGAAGGGGAGGACTAACACAAGCCTGTAAGTATTTCTTCACTACCTGGGATGCTGGGGTGGGAGTAAATGACCTGCTTGTAAAAGTGCTAATAACTTTGACAGGAACTCTTTGTAAACATGCTAAGAGCTATCGGTTTTACCAGTGCATACCTAATCTGTCTAGTGTTTATTCTGAATAAACTTGGAGAGGCAGACCTCTGGAATGGATGCATGTGGATTAAATACATATAATTTAAAGTCTCTGGAAATTAACTTAAGGGCATACAAAAAATGGGAAAATTATTCAAAGTAATCTACTAAATCTTGGTAAGAACATTTGAGTCTGTGACATGTGAGCTATGATCTGCTTATAGAATGTCTACTGCAAGTGGGAGAGGTAAATAAGATACTCTCTCCTCCCAGCAACCTGTGTAGGGCTCCAGTTTCCCCATGGGTGGTGAGGCTGTCTATGACTCTCATTCTCCATCTTCCCAACAAGCTCGTTGTTGCAGAAACTCTCTTCCAGGCAAGCACAGTCAAGGTGACTGGGGTACATTTCCCTCGCCCGGCTTCCACTATATGGCAAGAACTCTGCTCGGGTATAACGAGCTGTTGACACTGAGCCTTGATAATTTCCCTCTCCCTGTCTGGCTTGGTAGGCAGAGAAAAGGCAAACCAAGAAGGCCTGAGGCTACCTACCATCCTTCCCCACCAGTGCCCACTCATAGGTGTCACTCACAAGACAGAAATTTAACCTAAAGATCAGAAAAAAGATAGCCAAGAAGAGTCATGTTGGCATCACACAAGGGTTGCTCAGGTTTGAAGCAAGCAGAGAAAAAAAAATAAAAGGAGAGAGAAGCCTAACTAAAGTATAATGAAAACAAAGCAAAGGGTAAGAAATGGACAATTGTGAATACTTGATCAAGAGTATCAATAAGAATTTAAAAATTACTTTTTTTAAAAAAAGCAAGTTGAATGTTGGAGGAGGAAACAATGATAATATGAAAAAGTCAAAAGTTGAGTCTCAAAAGCAAATTTTAGACAACAGAAGGATGAATCAGAAAACCTGAAGATAAACCAATAGGAATTATGTAATTTGAAGAATACAAAAAAATATAAATAAAGAAATATAAGCAGGGTCTAGAGAAATGTGGAACACCAACAAAAGTAATAACATACACATATGGAAGTGCCAAAAAGAGAAGCGAGAGAGAGTGAAACAAAATATATACTTGAAGGAATAATACCTGAAAACTTCCCAGATTTTATGGAAAACACTAATCTATATAAACAAGAAATTCAACAAACTACAAACAGGATAAATGTAAAGATCCATACCAAGAAAAATCATAGTCAAATGTTGAAAATAAAAGATAAAGACAAAATATTGAAATCAGGAGAGAAAAGCGAACCATCGTGTACAAACACCAATAAAACCAACAGCTGACATTTCACCAGAAACATTGCCAGAATGCCATGGGAAGACAAACTGAAAATACTGAAAGAAAGAAAAATAAACGGACAACCAAGATTCCTATATCCAGTAAAGTGATCTCTCAAAATGAAGGTGAAATGAAGACATTCCAAGATAAACAAAGAGCAAAAGAATTTGTGTTATGAATCCAGCAATATAAGAAATTCTATAGGCAGTTCTTCAGCATGGAAGGAGTGACAACAGACTTTAAAATATAAAACCCATATGAAAAAAACTGATCTCCACCAAACAATTATGTAGATAAGGATAACACAAATTATACTTACATATTGATGTCTCTTTCTTATCATAATTGATTTAAAAGATAATTGCATGAAATATTGTCTATAAAATTGTATTTTGGTCACGTAACATATACAAATGTAATATATTTGACAATATGAATACAAAGCATAGTGTTGAATGAAGCTATATTAGAGAAAAAAAATGAAATAAAATGGTAACACAATTTCATAAGAAGAAATGGGACAAAAGAAATTTAATGTAAAATAAAATTAACTATAAATATATTTTGCTTTGCATTCTATTTGATTCTTCAGTAAACATATATTTATATAAAGGAATAAGTATAACAATGTATTGTTGGGTATATATCACGTATAGGCACAATATGTATAAAAACAATAGCACGATAAAAGTGGGAATAGAGTTATATACAGGAAAGATTCTATATCATACACCCAACCTAGAATTCCATACTCTATGAAGTTATCCTTTAAAAGTGAAAGCGATATAAAACCTCAGGCAAAAAAGAATTGAAGGAGTTTGTTGCTAGTTGATCTGCCTTACAAGAAACGTTTAATTTGAAGGAGTTCTTTGGAGAGAAAGAAAATGATATAGGTCAGAAACTTGTATCTTCATAAAGAAAGGAAGAACATTGAGAAAGGAATAAGTGAAAGTGAAATAAAAACCTTTCTTTCTCTTATTCTCAATTGATAGAGAACAGTTTATTCAAAATATTATCAACAAACTATTTAAATATACCAGGCCTGTCCATAAAGTATCCAGCCATTTACTATGAAATATAGACACATTTATTAAGAAGATAAAAGGTACAGGAAACATTGGACACAGGACAATGACGCCTCAGTTCCCTTCAAAGCAGGCGCCTTGGGATCTCACACAGCTCTCCCAATAGCCATCAGCTGCCCTATTGTATTTTTCTGAATCTCATCGATGGTCTGAAATCTCTTCCTTTTCAAAGGTGATTTTAGTTTTGGGAAAAGGCAGAAGTTGCAGGGCGCCAAATCTGGGGGGAGGGGCGATGAGCTGCTTGGGTGATTTGATGTTTTATCAAAAAACTCTGCACAAGACTTGATGCATTGATGATGTTTTCCTGATGAAGCTGCCAATCATCTGTTGCCCATAGTTTCAGCCTTCTAAGTCATCCAAGTAGTTTCCACAGAGGAATGTTCAAGCTTAATGCAAAATTGGATGCAGAATTGTTGCTGTGCTCAGACATTTTGAATGCGACAGCCACACAGTACACATGCTCACTCAACGGAGCGTCTACTGCCTCCACTGAGTAGTACAGTGAAGTCATCATTCACCTAAGTCATAAAACACCTAAATTCAATCAAGTTGAAACAGACATTCTGAAGAGCCTTAGAACCATTGAAGTATTTGAAATCATAATTTTAAAAGATGCCAAAAAAAAAAAATCCAGGTCCAGACAGTTTCACTGGTAATCTACCACATATTCAAAAATTTAACACCAATTTTATACAACCTTTTTCAGAAAATAAAAGAGAAAGGAATGTTTCCCAACTCATACGGCCAGTATTATTCTCGTACCAAAACCGAAGACAGTAAAAAAAGAAAACCACAGAGCAATCTCTTACATGAACATAGATGCAAAAATCCTCAATGAATAGTAAATTTTATGCAATGATGCATAAAGTTAATTATACAGCACGACAAAATAGGATTCATTCCAGGTATGCAAAGCTGGCTCAATATTTAAAAATCAATCAATACAAACTACACTATAACCAGAATAAAGAAGAAAAAACAGGGTAACAGAATCAAACATAAAAAAGGCATTTGAAAAAGTCCAGCAGTCATTAATGATAAAAAATAAATCTCAGCAAGTTATCAACAGTCTATCTACCACAATTTGGTAAAGGGCATTTTTTTTTTTTTTTTTTACAAACTACAACTAACATCATATTTAATGATGCAAGATTGAATGCTTTCATTCTAATATCAGGAACAAGGTAAACGAGTCTGATTCCATCGCTCCTATTAAATAAACATAATGCTGGAAGGGCTTGTCAATATGTCAAGAAAAATAAATAATATACATACATATTGTAAATAAGAACTAAAATTATGCCAATATGCAGTAGATACTACTGTCTATGTTGAAAATTCCAAGCAATCTACTAAAAATACTCCTAGAACTAAATGACTTCAGCAAGGTTGCAAGATACAAGATCAAGCATAAAACTCAATCATATTTCTATATACTAAATATAAAAATGTGAAAATCAAAATAAAGAATTCCCAAGGTTTTAGAAATATGTCAAATTACAGATCCAAGATCAATAGAACCAATGCAGATTAAATTAAAACAAATATTCATGTGGGTACATCTTACTTAAACTGCTAAGAGCCAAAGAATAAAAAACTATTAAAAGTGTCAGAGAAATAAAGATGAATTACAGACCTGGGAATGATGATATAAATGCCTGCATTCTCGAGAGTATTTATCCATGGAGACCTGGAAGAAACGGGGCAGCATCTTTCCAGTGCTGAAAGAAAAATATATAGCTGTCAACCCAGAATTCTACGTTCATAAAAATTATTCGATCAAACTGAGAATGAAATAAGACACAATCAAATCTGAGACCATTTGTCGCTGGACAACCTATAATACAAGTAATACTCAAGCAAGGTCTTCAGGCTGAAGAGAAAGGACACCTCATGGAAATTAAAAACTGCAGGCAGAATTGAAGTGTACTGCAGAGAGAAAATATGTGGATAAATATGACACTTTTTCTATTTTTTGAAATACATCTTTATGAAGCAAAAATGGTAAATATTATTGTATATATAAAATATTCGACAAGGGTATATTTGTCATATTGGAAATATGACAACAAAAAGGAAAAGAATTTAAGGGAAAAAGTACTGCGAGGATACATTCAAATAGAGTGGTACTATGATAACTTTAAATAGGTCAGAATAAAATAAAGATTTATATGCCAATCCTTAGAGCAATAGTTAAACATGAAGTATAGGTAGTAACCTCATTACTGTGGCTGTATAAGAATTCCTCCAAATTTATTTTTTATAATATACTTATTATTTACAGTGCTGTTTCCCACTGGATGGTACTTCATTAAGTACCACAATCACATGGTTTGTACCTAACAATGATGGAAACTGAAGAAAAATTTATTGAATCGGTGAAATATTTAAATTGAAATAAATTATGTGAAATGATAAGAAACAAAAGTACTCCTGGGAAGATCATCTGCTTTAATAAAAACAATTTATCTTATGGGCTTACAAATTGTATCAATTTTCTATAAAACAAGCAAACAAACAAAAACTACAGACCCAAATGTATTTCAATAACTAGTGATTGTAAAGATAAACACTTCCAATAAAGGCACACCAACAGCTTCTTTAGCCCAACTACCTTGCTGAGAAAAATTAAGAAAGTTTAAAGATGCTAAAGATCCCGTTTGAAGACCCCACAACCCAAGGAAGCAAGCATTTGAAGAGATAGGATCTCAGAAACGGAGCCTAAGCAGTGAGATCCACCCAAATTTGCTACTTCTTTGCTCTTGAAGGTTTTGCTGATTCCAAAGATGTGACTGAGGATCCAAGATACTAAACAGAAGGTTGTAGCTATGCAGCTGAGCAGCTGAGCTGCTGAACAGAATTCCAGCAGCCTCAACCAACCCAAGGGGCACAGATTGTACATGACACTGCACCAAGGAAGACAGTCCCTGGAAAACAAGCCAGGGGTTCGTTTGGCACCCCCAAGTGGCTATGCCCTAATGTCAATATGAACCTAAAATAGAAAACACAAAACTGAGACCCAGCTTCAAGGACCAATCACTAAGTGTGATGAAACGAGCTATCCCCCCCTTAACTGCCTCTCAAAAGCAAAAGTGAATGCTCCTTAAAGAAAGATAACATCACCCAGAAACTTCCATTACTTCTATAGTATTTCATACAGAAGATCCAGCTTGCAATAAAAAATAAGCACACATGCCAAAAGTAAATGGGAAGGAAAGCGATGCCTGTTTCATCAGGGATGGAATCCATTTTCTCCATTTACTAAGAATCTTGGAACAGACGGAACTAAGACTTGGTTGCACCCACACAATTTAGAGCAACAGTGAGATACCTATTAGATGGGGAGAATAACACTGACCATAACAAATTATGGCATAAAATAGGCCAACTCTCTGATACTGATGGTTTAGTGTACAAGAGTATATTCACACCACATAACAATTTGACATATTCTAAAATAACTGAAATGCACAACTATCACGTCATCCATTCTGTCCCTTGAGGTTTTTGCCAGAAAAAATAAAATTATATCTTCGTATGAAAACTCCTACAAGAATGTCCATAATATTGGAAAGGGTGGGGGGCTTGGGAAGGATCAGACAGAAGAAATATGAGTTTCCTAAGAAACTTTAGTAGGGGAAGAGTGAATATTTATATTATTTTAATTACAGTGATGGTTTCATGAAACATGTTTTGAAACGTATACCATTAACTGTAGTGTTGTGAAATGTATTTTAAATCAATGATACCTCAATGAACCTATTCAAATTGTGCAGCATCAAATATACGTCTTAAAGAAAATTTAGAGCATTAAATTCAAAAGAGGAAGTCCAAATATTTAAAATGTGATCATCGCCCAAAGAAATTGAAAAATATAGTAACTTTAAACCAAAATATAATAGAGATAAAAATTAAATTAAGATCAATGAATATAATTTTTAAATTACAAAGACATTTTTAAAATCCAAAAGTTGTTTTCCAATGTTACTTTTGGTTTGAACTACAGCAAAAAAATGATAAACTCTTAACAATGCTTATGAAAAAAAAAAGCTAAACATTATCACTACTAAGAAAGTAGAGAGGATTATCACTACAAGTCCTTGAGACATATACACAACAGCATTGGCCAAGTTATGCTGATATTTTCTAGTTACTGAAATCTGTAAATTCCAAGTAATAATCAGCTTAACAAAAAAGAAAATGAAAATTTAGGAAATCTCAAAAATTCTGTATCTATTTAATAAATTGTATCTGTAATCAAACCCTTCTTACCATGGTTCTACACTCTGGTGACTAAAGGTCTAATCTTTTCAATATAAAGAAAAAGAAACAAAACTAATCTTGCACAACATTTTCTAGAGAATAGAAGCATTAAAAACAAAACAATTCTCAATTATTTTATGAGACTGCTATAAACTTTACACCAAAATGATAAGAATAGTATAAGAAAGGGGAATCAATGGTTTATAGTGGAGAACTAGAGAAATGAAACATCACCCTTCCGGTGCTGTAAGAAAAATAAAAATGCCAGAAAAATTATGCTTCCGTTACACACACACGCGCACGCGATTAATTGGGTCAATATATAAGATCATTCTTAACTATTTCTTTAAATAGTAGCTGACTAGAACCAACTGCTCTAATCCAGCGAAACACTACAGAAAAAACTGAGACTCCACCCTCAGTCACACACTAAAGGACCATCCTCACCACATTGGAACTATTTAACCCAAAATGTCCACCCCAAAATGATCAACGGGGCTCCAGTAGGGAGCAGGGACTAGTAGAGGAAGCCTAGTACAGGTTAGTGACTTTTACCACAGCCCGTGGTAAAGAAGTCACTCTGCATCGTGTCAGTGGTGTCTACGTGAGCAGCTGTAACATAGCATTCTTACTCCTCCTGTCGAGGCAGAATTAGTGTCCGCCTCGTCAGGAGCCAGAACTCCTCATCCCACCCAGAGATAACCAGGACCATCCGCCACTCATGAGTCAGTGAAGGTCAAGAGTGGAACGTGAACTTCTACTACAATCATCTGGAAAGAGAGGTAATAACTTCACCTTTGCCCTCATGGTATGATATCAGAGGAAATAATAATTGATCTTGAAGGAAAAAAAGAGAAATTACCCAATTAGGCAATAGAAATAGATGGAGGTTAAGGGGGAAAAAAAGAAAAAAAGAACAGACTCAGGGGCCTGTGAGTCAATAACAAATGTTCTAACAATCTCATCATTGAAATCCCATAAGGAATGAACAGAGTGTGGGACTGAAAGAATACTTTAAGAAATAATGCATAAACCCTCAGTATTTTAAAATACGTGAACCTACAGATTCAACAGGCTAAGCAAACTCGTATCAATATAAGCCTGAAGAAGTCCACACCAAAACATGTCATAGTCAAACTTCTGAAAACTAAAGACGAAAAAAAAATATCTGGAAAGCAGCAAGAAAGAAGCAACACATTACCTATAAGGAAAAAAAAATACCATTCAAATATAGTCAAATTTTTCTTCAGAAACCAAGTAAGTCAGTTTTAAGTAGCATATTTTTCATATGCTGAAACAAAAGAACTATCAACCTAGAATGCTGTAACTGGCAAAAAATGAAAATGAAAACGAAGATCTTCTCAGATGAAAGAACACTAAAAGAATTGATTGCCAGCAAAATGCCTTAAAAGAATGAGTAAAGCAAGTATTCTAAATGGAAGGGAGTGATAAAAGAAGTAATCTCAGAGCATCAACAAAGAAGAAACAACGAGGTAAAAACACAAATGAGTGCAATAAACTTTTTCCTTTTGAGTTTTCTGAATTAGATTTTTAGTTGAAGCAAAAATTATAACATTGTCTTAATATGGATCTCAAAGTACGTCCAGGGAATATGTAGAACAATTGTATTAAAACAGGAGGAGAGTGAAAGGGATATTATAGGAGGTAAGATTTCCACACTTTACTCAAAGTAGTAAAATGATGACAACAGTAGATTTTCATAATGATAAATCGATAGCAGATATATAAGATGTCCAGAACAATCAGTACAAAGAGGAATACAAAAAGATACACTCATATACTGTATGGATAAATCAAATTCGAATTCTAAAAAATTGTTCAAGTACCCATAGGAAGGCAGACAAAATGAACCAGAAAAATTAAAATATGCAGAACAAACAGAAAAAGAAAATAAACAGCACACTTAAGTCCTAATATATAGATTATAACATTAAATGAAAATGCCTTATATATACACCAACTAAAAGACAGATATTGGCTGAGTGTATTTTTAAAAAGCCTAATTATTTTGTGCCTACAGCAAAATCACTTTGAATATGATATAGGTAGATTGAAAGTAAAGGGTGAGAAAAGGCACATTATGCCAACAATAATCAAAAGAAAGCAAGAAAATATGGCAATGGATGGTAACTAGGCTTGTTGTGGCAATCATTTCACCATAGTACATTCAAGTATTGAATCATTACATTAAAACTAATATAATGTTACATTATAAAAGCTGACATGTTATATAACCTGAAACTTATATTACATGTAACTTAAAACTAATATAATGTTATATGTCAATTATGCCTCAATTACAAAAGAGGAGGCAGAAAAAGCAATATGAATATTAGATAAAGCAGAGTTCAGAGCAAAGAAAATCACCAAACACAGAAAAAGACATCATATAATAGCAAGTGCTCAGTTCACCAAGGAGAAACGGTAATCCTCAATGCATATACCCAATAAACAGGACTATAAAAGATGGGAAGCAAACACTAATACAACAAAAAGGAAAAAGAGATGAATCTACAATTGATCTGGAAATTTCAAGCCCCCTCTCTCAACACCTGCTAGAATAATCACACAGATTCAGCAAGGAATGAATCAATATCATTAACAGCAAAATACAAATTATTTTTAAGTGCTCATAGAACATATACCAAGACAGACCATATTCTGGGGCATAACAGAAAGCTCAACAAATTTAAAACAACTGAAATCCTAAGAGTATGTTTCTGACCACAATGGAACCAAATGGGAAATCAATAATAGAAACATACAGGACCATCTTCAAAAATTTGTAAACAAAACAACGCACTCTTTTAAAATCCATGCTTCAGAGAGGAAGTATCAAGGAAAATAATTTAAACCAAAATGAAGTAAATTAAAAAGAAAATACATCAAAATTTAAAATAAAATACAGACATAGAAAAATATCAAATAAAAGAGAAACACTTTCTAATTCATTTTATGAAGCTAATATTACCACAATATCAAAATTAGACAAAGAAGTACCAAAAAACCCCCAACAGCTTAATGTCCTTTGAATATGGACAAAAAACACTTGCCAGGATACTAGCAAAGAGAACTCAGAAATAAATCAAAAGAAATATGCATCACAAACAAGTGGGTTTAATTTTAGGCATCCAAGACTGGTCCAGTATTTTAAAACCAATCATGTAATCTATCATATAAACATTCTAAAGAATGAAAATGACATGAATGTATCATCTGATGAAGCAAAAGCTAATTCGATATCATGCATAATAAAAACTCTCAGAAAAATAAGAGTAGAGAGAAACTTCCTAAACTTGAACAGCATATATAAATATCTACAATATACGTTATGCATAATGGTTAAAAACTAAATGCTTTCCTGTTAAGTTCAGGAAGTATGTCAAGTATGTCTATATTCACTACTTTTATTGAAAATAGTGCTGAAAGGTGAGCCAGGACAATAAGGCAAGAAAATGAAATAAAACTCATATAAACCTGAATGGAAGAAAGAAAACTACTGCTATTTGCAGATGACATGGTGTCTACATAGAAAATCCCAAGGAATCTCTAAAAATTTCTGAAATCAGTGACATCAGCAAGGTTACAGGATACATGATGAACAATACAAATTCAACTGCATTTCTATATACTAGCAATGATCATGTAGACCCAAATTAAAATACAATTTCTTTAAAAATGAAATACTTCGGTGTACTGGAAGATTTAAGGTTGAGTAAAGATTTAAATTAATGTGTATTCTCCCCAGATTAATATACAGGTTTAACATAATTCCTAAGTAAATCCTCACAATATATTTTGTGGATATTAACAAGATCATTCCAAGATTACATGAACAGAGAATGAAACTACAACATCTAACAAAATTTTGAAATAGTAGAATAAAGATGGAGGCATCTCTGCACCCAATTTCAAGATGTATTATATAGCTACAATAGTCAAGACTATGTGGTATTACCAGAGAGAGAAACACATAGATCAACGAAACAGAAAGGGAACCTAGTAATAGTCCCATGCAGCATGGCCAATTTATTTTTGATAAAGCTGCAAAAGCAATTCAATTGTGAAATAATAGTCTTTTCAAAAACCGTGCTAAAGTAATTGGCTATCCATAGGCCAAATATTGAGCCTCAATCTAAGCTTCACATCTCATACAAAAAATCAACACAAATGTATCACAGATATAGTTGTAAAACAAAATCTGTAACTTATATAAAAGAAATAGGATGTAAACATTCAGGTCCTAAGCTGAGCAAAAAGTCGATAGATTTGACACCAAAATGGACAATCCATACAGAGAAAAATTAATAAATTAGAGCTCATCAAATTTGAAAACTTTTGCTATGCTAACAGTTTTATCTTCTGTTAAGTGACTGGAACACCAAACTACATACTGGGAGAAATTATTTATAAGTCATATAAACTGACAAAGGATGAATATCTATAACATATATAGAACTCTCATAACAAAAAAAACCTAAAAATATAACTGGAAAATGGTCGAAAGAAATGAAGAGAAATTCCACCAAAAAAGATATACTTACAGCAAATAATCACATGAAAAGTGTTTAACAGCATAGACATTAGGCAAGTGCAAATTAAAACCACAATGAACTATCACTACACACTTACTACAATGGCTAAAATTTTTTTTAAAAGTCACACCATGAAAAGGATACAGACAAACTTATACATTGTTTGTTGTATTATAAAATGCAGCCACTCTGAAAAAGTTAGGCAGTCTCTATAAAAACTGAACATGCAAATAGCATATGACATGGAAATTAGACTTTGGTATTTTTATCCCAAAGAAATGAAGACTCACATTCACAAGGAAACATGTACTGAAATGTTTATCACAGCCTTTTCTGTGAAAGCCAAAAATTGGAAACACCCAGATGTCTTTAAAAATATAAATGATTAAACAAAATGTGGTACATCCATATCTTGGAATTCTCCCCAGCAGGAAAAACAAAAAACTATTTATACACTCAACAACCTTGATGACTCTCCAGAAAATTATACTAAGTGAAAAAAGGCAATACCAAAGGTCAATAAAGAATGATTTCACTTGTAAAACATTCATTAAATTAAAAAAATTATAGAAATGAAGAACACATTAGTAGTTGCCAGAAGTCAGGGATGGGTGAAGAGGCAAAGCGTACTTACTTTTAAAAGGGCAACACCAGGGATTCTTGTGGTGATTGAAATGTTCTGTGTCTTGACTGCATAAATGTTAATATCCTGGTTGAGATACTGTATTATAAGGGAATTTGGGTGTAGGATATCCAGAATATCTATATTATTTTTGAACAATTGCAAATGAATGTCCAATTAAGAAAAATAGAAATTAAAATAATATTGTCTATAATGTTGATAGAAAACTGAAGTTGACTGGAATGAAGGAATAAAAGCAGTTATTAAATAAAACTTGTTTCAAAAAAATATTCTTGGGGAAGGCACTTGTTTCTTGTAATACACAAACAGCCCAAACATCTTGTTGAGAAAAACTGGAAAAGCTGGAAATGTATGAAAGACATCTATTCATGGCATCACAAACTCAAGGAAGCAAGAATGGAAAGGACACGCTATCTCAGGAAGATGAGAACCCCTGGTAGTAAGATCCAAATTTCGTACCACTTTTCCCCACAAAGTATCTGCTGATTCTAAAGAGGTGGTTAAACACTCAAGATGCTAAGCAGAAAGTTGAAGTCGAGCAGCTAAGCACATGAGCAGGTCTTCCACCGCTCTCACCATCTCAGGGGACACAAACTGAGCTCACGTCCCAGCAAGGAAGGAGGGTAATATAACAAAATAAACTTTGTGGGTTATTTTGGCATCCGTGAGGTGCTATGCCCGAAATGTCTACATGAACCAGAAATAGAAAATGCCTCAATAAGACTGGAGACCCAGTTTCAAAAGTTGGTCTAAGGGTGAAAAGGAATTTCTCCCAGGTAACTGGCTCTGAATAGCAAAAGAAATGGTCCCTGAAGGAAGAAAACCATCACCCAGAGCCTACAATTTCCTCTATAGTATTTCATACAGGAAATCCAGCATGCAGTAAAGGTAATCATACATGCAAAGATATAAAAGGATTAACATCAGGCCTTTGATCTGTTTTCTCCATTTCTGGAGATACCTGGGACAAAAAGAACCAAGACTTGATTACACCGACGCAATTCAGACAATGAGATACCACTGCACACCTATTAGAAGGACTGCAGTTAAAAAAACTGAATATAATAAGTGCTAACAATAACTCCGAGCAAAGGAAACACAGTGCAGATAGGATGAAAAGTGGTATAATCAGGATGAAAAGTGGTATAATCAGGATGCAAAATATTTTTCAAATTGTGAAATAACTTAAAGATACCTTAATCATATGATCCAGCAACCCATTATTTGAAGTTCATTTAAAAAAAAAAAAGTATATGGCCATACAAAGATTTGTATCAGAATGTTCATAGTATGGGAAAAGGTATAGCGTTTGCACAAGATATGAAAGGAGGGAATATTATTGTGCCCCAAGGAAACTTGGAAAGGTGGGTGGGATAGCTATTTATATTAAGCTGATTCTGGTGATATTTTCACAAATATATACATATCTCAAAACATATGCTGTTTATTTCAAAGTTGTTCCATTTTTTTAAAAAATCAATTATACCTCAATAAACCTAGTAAAACACGAGATACAGCAAAATATGTGTCTAAAGGAAAATTTAGAGTATTAATTACACAAGTGAAAATGCTGAAAATTTAAGATCTGATCATCTACCTCAAGAAATTGAAAAAACACTAAATACTAGTAATAACTAAAGAAATGAAACAACAAAATTAAGATCGGTTAATTGAATTTTAAAGATTGCAGAGAATATTGACAAATCCTGAAGTTTCTTTTTCAATTGAATAACATAATTAACTTGATTGTGGTAATCATTTCACAGTGGACACATATGAGGTCCAGAAAAAGTCCAGCCATTGTTAATATAACGAGAACTGTTTCCAAACATCGATGTAACCTGGCAGCCAAGGAGAGAGGACTGGAATATGCATGTGTGAACAATGATGGCTTCACTGTACTAGTCAGTGGGGGTGGTAGATGCTGTTGAGTGAGCGTGTGTACTGTGTGGTTGTCGCATTCAAAATGACTGAGTGAGTAGAGCAACAAATCTGAATCAAGTTTTGCTTTAAGCTTGAACATTCCTTCATGGAAACTATTCTGATGATTCAGAAGGCCATAGCTATGGGAAACTGGTGATTGGCAGCTTCATCACGACAATGCACCTGCTCGTGCATCAGGTCTCGTGGAGTCTTTGGTGAACCATCAAATCACCCAGGTGAGTCAGCCCCACTACAGTCCAGATTTGGCGCCCTGTGACTTATGCCTTTTCCCAAACTAAAATCTCCTCTGAAAGTGAAGAGATTTCAGAGCATCGATGAGATGCAGAAAAGTACGACGGGGCAGTTGATGGCAATTGGGAGACCTGTGTGAGGTACCAAGGTGCCTGCTCTGAAGAGGGCTGAGGTGTCATTGTCCTATGTACAATGTTTCTTATATCTTGTATCTTCTTCAAAACATCTCTAATTTTCATCATGCATGGCTGGATACTTTCTGGACAGACTTCATACATCACATTGTACATTTTTGTCAATTATGTCCCAATAAAGATTGAAATAAAAATTTTTAATTTTCTTGTAAGGTTTATAAGAGAAATAAAAAACACACATTATCAATGCTCTAAATGTAGAAGGGATCATCACTACAAATCCTGGATGCAAATTATAATACTATAAAATATATAGTAATAAATTTGAAACTATATGAAGTGATATAAGCTTTTTTAAAAACTTAGAAAATGTCAATAGTCCTATAATTACTAAAGTGTTTCTACAGTAAGAATTAATCTTATGAATGAATTCCATGTCCTAGTATCTGAATTCCTGAGACAGAAACATCGATTGGTTGCCTCCCGTAATAAGCCAATCGAGGATCAAACCCGCAACCTAGGTATGTGTCCTGACCTGGAATTGAACCCACAATCTTTTGGTGTATGGGATGACATCCCAACCAACTGAGCCACCTGGTCAGAGCTTGTTGGGATGTTATTTTAAAATCAAGCCACTTTAAGAAAACAAAGGAAGAAAATCATGAACGATACAATTGATTCAAAGAAAAAATTTGACCTGATTTATCACCCACTTAAGATTTAAAAAATGACAGCAACAACTGAGAACAATGCAGTTAACATCATACTGAGTAATGAAATACCGGAAAACTCCCTCCTAAAATCAGAAAAGATACAAGGATTTCTACTGTCCCTAGTTTTATTGAACATTTTAGGGCGGTACTAGCCAGGGCAATACAAGAAAAGATTTAAAAGACCTTAAACTAGGAAGAAATGCAACCACTATTATCCACAGATTATGTGTTTATATTTCCAGAATATCTAAAAGCAATCTGTAGATAATGTATTAGAATTAATAAGCTAAAATATTTAGCAAGATTGATGAATGCCATATAGTGCAAGACAAACACTTTTGTTCAAAAAAATGATGGCACAAAAACACCACAGGACAAGGTTGCATTTTTTTTATAAGCTTATCAGGTAAACTTTGAGAGTCTCTGTAACGCTAATTATTGTTATTACTAGTTCTCTGATATGGTAACAGAAGCCACTGAATATAAAACAAACTTTATAATATACTTCACATTTAATGCCAATGGAACTATTATCTAATTCTTTTGTTTCTAGGTATAACTTCTTATCCAGTTGTGTACTAACTCAAAAAGGGGGGAAAAGCAAACATATGCCATCTTGTTTCTATTTCTATGATTTATTGTTTATTAACTACACATACATTGTGTGTTCAGTGAAAAAATCTTGAGAAATGCAGACGTGAATTCCCCCTCAGAAGTACCATAATTAACAATGAGGTGATATATTAGCAGATATACACATAAATATGTATTCACATAAATAATATATAAATTTTGCACATATCTGAAAGTAATTTGTAATTTGCTTTCTTTTTTTAGCACTATGTCTTGAAACTTTCATCTGTAAGTATATAACCAGCTCTATCTAACTGGTTGCAAAAGCTGCCTGGTATTTATGGTACAGACAAAGCATAATTTATTAGGAGCAGTTTTGCCTTTTTTATACCATACTTTAGTGCACATGTATGAGTAACTGTCAGATGCAACACCAGAAGGTAAGTTTAGTATAAAACTGTAGATAAATTTAAAACTGGCAAAAATGCCAAATTACTCTTAAAAAAACCACTGTAATTTTCAATAAGCTGATACCAAGGCAAAAATTTTCTTATGTATTTCACTTATACTAAGTATTAAGCATAATCAAGCAATTAATAGAGGAATTGACAATTTATACTTAGTTGGTATATATACTTAGGTACAAATTGCTAAGTCCATTTGTTAACCTATTATTATACAATTATTTGAAATGCCAGAGCTATTATATATTAAGCCTAAAATAATCATATACATATTGCATACTAAGCCTAAAATATTCTTATACATATCTTCTCATTATCTCCTTTACATTCTATATATTACTAATTACTGATTGGTTCTGATATTTACTGTGTTTATATAAATCACTTCTAATATGGATTATGTTTTCCCAGAGTATAATGATATTGTAAATTATATAACTGCTGTAGATAGAAAACATCTTGCAAAAGGCAATACGAACACCACTTCGTTATTCTTTATCCAGGGATTCTACCTGTTCTCATTCAGTTTCTCATCCAAGTCATCAGTAATGCCAGGTTACCAATAACAAACAATTTTGATATTATGCTTGGGAATGCGCTTTAATTTCTTTTAATTTGTGTGAAAATGTGCAGATATGTTTACAAAATTAAATACAAAATACTAATCTTGATTTTGGACTTTTATTATTTTTCATATCAAACAATTTTTTGCTTTGGCGTTGCTTTATTGATAGTGTCAAATAAATCATCCTTTTATTGGCACAAATGGAATGATTTGGATTGACATAAAAACCATTGCAGTTTTTGAAATCTTTTATTAGCAAGCATTATACCTGTCATCTATATCAAACATAAATAATAGTATTAAGTGAAAAAATGTCTTGGCTGCTGTGGCTCAGTGGATTGAGCACTGGCCTGCAAACCAAAGGGTCACCGTTTGATTCCCAGTCAGGGCACATGCCTGGGTTGTGGGCCAGGTCCCCAGTAGGGGGCATGTGAGAGGTAACCATACACACTGATGTTTCTCCCCTCCCTCTCTCCCTCTCTTCCTCTCTCTCTAAAAATAAATAAATAAAATCTTTAAGAACCAAAAAAATGTTAAAAAAAGAAGTGAACAAATGTATGCCCACCAAAAACTTCTGAGAAATAAATGTAAATTACTAACACATGAACGATGAATTAAATGATGGCTACCTTCTCAACAGGATCCACAGAAAACCAGAAAAATGGAGATTTTTTCTAATGTTGAAATAAATGATATCACTTTAAACCCAGAGCCAGGAAAGCAGTTTCTAAGTCACAAACATCTTTTTGGTTCTAATGCTTACATATACAATATTTGAGCAATAAGTGTCTTATTGTGAGCAGCGGAGGACTCCTAAGAAGCCAGGCTAAAAGATAGTTAGATGAGAGAAGTGTGAGCAAGGATATCAAAAGACCCATGCTGAAGCAGAAACAGAATGCACGTAATTTGTTCAGCCTCATCACCAAACAAACAACAACTAAACAACACGAAGTCCTGTGGGGATATCAGTCTCCAGTCTCCTACATTTTATTATCTAACATCTCTAGTATTTTTTAAAGATTTTATTTTTTTATTTTTAGAGAGCGGAAAAGGGACAGAGAAAAAAAAGAGAAAGAAACATCTACTGGTTGCCTGTTGCACGCCACCAACCTGGGGCCTTGCCCACAACCCGGGCATGTGCTCTGACAGGAAATCAAAACGGGGACCTTTTGCTTTGAGGGACAAGGCCCAACCCACTGAGCCACACCAGCCAGGGTAATAATAGTGCAAAGTATAATTAAATGTTGATGGTCCTTTTTTATCATAACTGATTTAAAAGACAACCGCATAAAACATTATCTATAAAATTGCATTTTGATCATGTAACATATGTTAATGTAATATATTTGACAATAAGAACATGAAGCAGGACCAGTACTGAGAACGAACCTATACTTTAGTAAAGAAATAAAACAAAATGGTAATAAAAATCACAGGAAGAAATGAATAGTTTTAGAAATAGTGCATAAGAAGTTTAATATAAAAGGATATACATATGAGGTCTGTCCAGAAGGTATCCAGCCATGTAATATGAAAAAAAAAAGACATTTATTGAAAAAGATACAAGAAACATTGTACATAGGACAAGGATGCCTCCGTCCCCTTCAAAGTAGGCCCCTTGGGACCTCACACAGTTCTCCCAGTTGCCATCAGCCACCCTGTCGTACTTTCCTGAATCTCATCAAGAATCTGTTATCGCTTCCCTTTCAAAGGTGATTTCAGTTTTGGGAAAAGGCAGAAGTCGCAGGCCACCAAATTTGGGCTGCAGTGGGGCTGAGTCACCTGGGTGGTTTGATGTTTCACCAAAACACTCTGCACCAGACATGATGCATGAGCAGGCATGCTGTTTTGCTGAAGCTGCCAGTCACCAGTTGCCCAGAGCTGCGGCCTTCTGAATCATCTGCATAGTTTCCGTGAAGGAACGCTCAAGCTTAACGCAAAGTTTGGTTTAGGCTGTAGGGAGAGCACTTTGAAGGGGACCGAAGTTTAAATATAAGAAAAAAATACACAATTTTTAATAAATTCTGGGTGTTTTTGCTTCCTCCAGTACTATCTACATGAAACATGCATTAGATTTAAAGTTACAAATATTTTGAA